>JTDE01004986.1:14351-34803 GCA_014338405.1 Paragonimus skrjabini miyazakii
TTTCTCGGTTTGGGCCAAGCGACTGAACGCGTAACGAAAGTGACGATCCAATATTAGTGTGTTCATATGCTAATCAGTTTTGCTTGCTATAGTCCCGATAACCATGTCTCTTCACTGTCTGCAAATTGCGCGCGCTCACTTGTGAACAGTACCATCCGAACCGTTCAGTTACGTGGCAGGCTGAGAGCGCTGTAACATCAAATAGTCGGCAGTGGGTCATGCGTGCGGTTTTCATCCTGAACATCGCTCTCCGAGTCCTGAAAGGAACTGTTGGTGCCGTCAAGTGCAAGCTAAATAGAGTTGAGGCTAATACACAACTCTGTTTTACATCAATGACCGCTTCAAAATCACAAGGAGTCCATGTACACGAATGCACCTTCGCCTTCATACTCACTTGTAGCACTTTGATTAAACTGGCGAACTTACCAGAACATCCGTATTTACCAAACACTGTTCACACTACTTCACGCTTGACCGAACCAAACATCTTGGAGACTTCATAAAGAGATTATATAACGGCTGATTGTATTCACGGCACTTTTTTATCATAACTGGCGATTGGCGAGCCCGATGTCAATCATACTGCGACTTGCTTGAATTCCACATTCCGCCACTATCTCTTTATCTTTTCCTGCCTCGATAACTGTTCACGCTATGCTTGCTCATGTCAGCTTTAGCTAAAGCTACAATGAAAACATCCTTGAAATCCTCCGGAACTGTTTTCTGTTGTCAGATCGAGTGGACTAACTGGAACAGAGCATGATCTCAAGCTGGTCTAGCGCACTTTAAAAATTCCCCTGATCACCCATTCTTATTAATATCTATTTCGCAGGTGTTAAATGTTTCTTTGAATCTCAGCTGTTTCCTGGATGGTTACAAGTGTCTTTTGTGTCGCTTTCCGTCGTAGGTTTATCATTACTAGCAGGCTGATTCACTAAGCTGCCGAAATCTTTGCTCCAGATTCTCATGATATCTTCCGATTGTGTACACGAAACGCCAGATACACCGTCAGCCATCGCAGACTGAATGGATGGACCCCAATTCATCTTAAGCGAACCATAGAGTTATTTGTGTTGTCGACAGTCAACTTAGTCCTGCGTCGGCTCATCTTGTTTTTCGACCAGTCCTCCTTGAGTTCACCAAGCTGCTTGGTAAGTTGACGTATGGTTCGAGTCAACAATGGAAACAGCAAACTATTCATTCTTTTGCCTCAGGTTCAAGATAACGAACGTTGTCGTCGAACCAGTCCCTGGCGTTTCTATCGCTAGACACCGACAGTCTAAACCTTATGGTGCGACCACATATCTCCGCCGGGGATACTGAATTTGGGTGTCCCTTGGAGACGAATGCTGGTTACACGCTGAGAAACCGTCCTCTTTTTTTTTATTCCCCTTCTCCGAAAATCTGGCCTTCGTCACTGTCTTGGTGATCTACGTTAATCAGGCTTACACAAACATAAATGAACAGATTGATCTTCATCGCTCATAATTCTTGTTGCTCGCATGATACATACTTTAAAAATGTTGCGCTGTCGTAAGATAACATAGTCAAACAGCTGGCGGTGGTCGCTTTCTGGATGAGTCCAGGTCGTGATATCACTCACATCTAACTGGAATCGGTCGTTTATGGTAGCCAACTGGTGAGTAACACACTAGTAGGGCAGAAGATCACCATTCTCGTTGACTGAACCAATGCCGTGGGTCCGAGAACTCCCGGCCAGGTTGTTGGATCGCACGCAACTCGGGCGTTGAAGTCACTCACAACAAACAGGTGGTCACACATCAGTGTCAAGCGGATTGTGGCGAACAGCCGATCATAGAACTGGTCGTTCGTACTTTCGGTGTGGTACCTATTTGGACCATAAACGCAGACCAACTTCGACCAACTCACAGACATATGGATATAAATCGGGAGACGTGTGGTTCGCCCATCATCAGAGAATTGATGCGATTGGAAACTGCGAAACACGCTTTACTCCCGAGCATTTTCTGCCAGGTAACCAGTGGAAAGTGTATCTACCACTAGCTTCCCAGAGCTTACCTTGATCTGCAAACTTCGTCCCACCGGATGCCGTAGCGACTCATTTCCGCCGTGTTCGGTGTGGTATGCTGTTCAGGCCGTCCGATGCTGTAGTGTTCCAGCAACGTACGCGTATTTTATGTCCCGACTGTCAGAGTCCCTCGTCTACGAGTATATTTCAAGTTGGCTCTGATTTAACGGTGTGGCTTATGGGATAAAAGAAAACAGTTTCCATGGGGGCTTGGAGCCAGTGACTGAAGGTTCTGACTCATTTGGTGCGATGCGGAGCCAACCCACCTTCTGGGCTCAGTGAATAAGAGATTGACGGCTCATTCCGACCACTGATGCACACAGCAGATGTTTATACGACATCAAGCTTATCAGGAATAATGATGGTTTTTCGACCCTATTACGTAGGACACCTGTAGTTACGGTCAACCGTTGGGTAATAAGTTCTTCGTTTGAGCATACTGCTTCTAGCCCGCTTCTTCCAAATGCGAAAAATAACTGTGCTGCAACTATAAATATTGTATGCTTTGTAATCACTGCGTGAGTTTTCCCAGACAATTAGTAGTGCAACATACAACCTCATGAGCGTAACTTATTGTCTGGCAACTTCCCTCGGGTTTATGTGACATGCTTATATCTGAAAAAATCTAAGTGGTCGTCAGCCGAACCCTCTGGATCAACTCAACACACAAATCTGACCACTGCGCGAAAGTCTAACGTAATTTTTGATTCTACAAAAGCACGTGGAGGGATGGAAGAATCCTTCTGTGGGTTGTGCATCTGATTTTTTCTTCTTCAATGAACCGTTATAGCCTCTTACATTCAGCAATGCTTACTTTTAAACACTCGCTTGTTTCTCCAACCTTTTTTTTACGAATTATCACTGTGCTTTTGATCCTGTCAGATTATGTGAATCATCCAGCCCCTGTTTAATATTGAGAACATTCCGTTGCGTGTTGTTTTGGTTTGGGACAGTCGATGGTCGCTGTTGCAGACTGTTCAGACTGTTGCATATGTTCCCTACTTGATGAGTTTCGGTTTGGAAAGTGCTGTCTTATAGTTTAAGTTACTACCATTGGATGTTTAAATTATCATTTTGAAACAAGGCGACGGTGTTCATGTTGAACGTTTTTTTAATGAAAAATTTGTCATTGGAACCTAAGAGAAGGGTTTTCCGAATGCGTTTCGACACTTAGCTGCGTTTGTCTAATGGTTTTGTTCATGTCTAGTTAATTTACAGACTAAAATCCATTTTTTTCTGGTGCTGAGTGTGCCCAGCCAGATTGTCGTTTGAATACCTTCCTGGAAATAGTTGTACGAACATTTTCATTCCTTCGGGAATATTCTTTGGACTACGAATGTTTCACACTTCGGCCGTAGAATAGTATCCGGCTATTCCGTCACTACAGAAGGTAGAACCACCTTATCAGAGTTGCAACCCACATCGCGTACACAATAGTTGGTTTAGTTGACATGTTCCCTGACTAGTTATTTGATTGCTAATAATTTGAAGACTATTCATACCAAGTTTAGTTCGAATGAAGCTTGAGCCTTATGGTTAACTGTTTTTCGAGAAATTTCCCTTTGTTTGCTCTTGTTTTTTGTGCAGACCGATGAGTGGAGATAACACTCTGCTTTCTGTTGTTCTGATGAATGAGGGCATGCTGTTGAGCGATTCGAAAATTGCTTGGACTACAATTCCGCTACCGCGAAACTTATTTGATGGAGAGACAGTGGATATGTGGTACGAACTCAGTGGTAAACAAGGACAGGGTTTGGAGGGCACCATCCATTTATCAATGCGAATACGAGTGAGCAGCCTATATTGTTTCATTCGTGTGTTTCGTTTCTGAATGGCTGAGTGGCTTATCGTCTTTATTTATACCAGAGCTTAACTCGTCTTGTGCATTTACTACTCTTTTATTCCGTTCATAGACTGTTCTTCGTCTGGTTCCAAACTATCGTTCATCAACGGTTGGTCGAAGTAAGCTCCTGATGTTTTTCTATGCACTACTGTTGAATGACATTATTTGAAAGATCTTCACATATGTTCGCATGTTCTGTGTACGTCCGCAGATGAAGACAATTTCGGGTACGATATGATTGCATATAAGTCAACGGCAGCTTAGATGCTGTTGTCGGATGTAACACATGCCTTCCTTGAATAACAAAGAGGTTGATACACGGCTTTATCTCAGTGCGATCCAAGGCAGACATCGTCCGAAATAAAACTGCCGAAAACCTCTGTATTTCCTTCTGACCTCATATTTCTGGATTATTGGGACACTAGGTGCTCTGCTGTTCTTCATTTGTCATTTTACTCATGTACCTTCAGTGCCTAAGTCCGAAAGTCTCTTGTCATTTATCCTCAAATCTCGCGACGTAGTCGGCCAAGCTCGTGAGTGAATAACTGATTTTTGTTTCCCAGAAGAAACTCGTGCCTTTAATAGCAATTTAAAAATTTACCATTCGTTTCAAGTTATTTTTCATTCTGTCCAAATGAGTTTCGCACTATCATCTGAATCCCACGACATAGCCTTAGCTATGTTCTACGGGTGCTCCCGTAACACTGGGTCATCCATTGTCCAGCCACACATGTTGCGATATCAACCACAACCTCGTCGCACTCGCATCCATGTAGTCAAACCACGGTAACACCCTAACCACGACACACATCATTTGAGTCACGTCATCGTTAGAATATATCACTTGTTACAGAGAGATATCATCTGGGAAAGTGCATGACCTAGTGAATCGATAATGGGTGTGCAGTCTTTATGGTTACAGACAGATACGATCAACCGACCGAGTTTAATTATATTTTCGATTCGATGCGATTTGCTAGGCTGAATAGATTTTTGGTTCTCAAATAAATACATTTGAGCTTACAGTGGTTCAAAGTATGCTTTCCGTAGTTTCCTGATAGGTTCATCTCCGCGGATGAACATTGGTAATACAGAACGACCGTCAGCTTTTTCCAATAAGGCAAAGTGCAAACTCTACGAACTGATGCTTTATACGATAACTTGTTCTTCTATAATAAAAGCTATGCTTGCGCTAGGTGCTTCAGCAGGAACGATTCGTGGAGCACTGAACTACTACCTCAAAAAGTGATAAGGTTACTTTCTGTCATTCATGGACAATCGTGGTTCAGTTTTAAGTGGAAGAATTCCGGCTCTCGTAAACAGTCTGTTTGGAATTTGTAGTATTTGTTGACAAATTGAAGTTGATTATGGAGGACCTGTTATTTGAAGATTGTTCTGGCGTGATCTTAGAAAGCTACTTATGTGTTTTGCTTACAAACTCAATGATAGACTGTTATTAATGGTTTGTGGTGTACTCACGTTTACGGACGTGGGTGAACTGGTTATATTTGGGAGAGGAGTAGGGTCAAAATTTCACATATCAACACTTTTGCGAGACTATTGCCAATTGTTACGTTGCCTATCTCAGTTTATGTCGTTTTCCTGTGTGAAATTGCTGCCGTGCGAGTGCTTTAGGCCAAAAAAAGTGTCGCTTCTGTCTCGCGGATTCCGTGTGTTGAACCAGTCAGCCTTCAATCCCGATCGAGACCCAATTGGAAACCTTTGAAGGATGGTATACCATAGTTCTACATATACAGATGTACGGGTGAATTGAAGGTGGTCTTCAGATGGGGCTAGTGCAATCCAAACCAAACTGGGCTCGATCCCTTTGTCAAGAGCATATCGGTATGTAGTATCGAACCGCTTCCAAATGAAAACCTTCCATGGTGGACTGGTCATTTACGTTGCAGCTGCTTCTCTGACTTTCTTCTGTGGTCTTTTAAGAATACGAGAATTCTTGTCCTACATTTGACTCCCTGATATGTACATTGAGTAGCTTTTTTTGACTCACAAATTGAGCTTGCTAGTTTCGAACCGGAACATAAATATTAATTACAAGGCCGGAATCTTGTAATTTTGGGAAAGCCTGCCAAGGCAGTCGATCTCCTGCATCATTTAGTGAATTCTATATGAGACTGTGGAACGGATGGGTGACTGGGTCCAAATTTGAAATCCCTGAGCTCCAGGCGTAGCTCCGTAGCTCAGCTGGTAGGGCGCTCGCCACGTGTGGGCATGCATGCTGTTTCATTTGGTTCGAATCCAACAGAAACTCAAATTTTTCACAATTAGGCTTCTCCTAAATTAAGAAATCTGCCAAACTACTTATTGGTAATATAGTGTTGTTTACCAGTGTGCGAGAGCGTGACAGTGAATAAACGTCCTATTAATTGTGTTGTGTATGGACTGACTTTAAATGTCCGACTTTGAAGAGAGTTCACTCCAATGAACTGATTACCTTGTAATGAAAGAAAATTCAATGCCATTATATTTAATTTTGGAGCTACATAACATGAGTTATAAATCCGTATGTTTAGAGGAGTTACAATTAAGTGCTTTTTTGTGGACTGTGTTCTGACAAGATTAGAAGTTACTTCTTGATTTTTTGAATCATTCATTCTTAAAGGCTTAAGCTTATGCCATATTGTTTCCCTCATCCTTTGGATTTGTACAATCTAAAATAGCATCGTTGAAGCTTAATCTTTTTCTAGATACAAACGAAGATCCTCAGCCTACAAAGAGTTCCAGTGTTTCCATGATCTACACAATTTATTAGACTAGAACAACAAACAACTACACTTCAATCATTGCTGACGTTATCAATGAATCGCCATGACGTCACACATCAACCAGACCGTAAACTTAACCAAAGGAAAGTGTTCACTAAGAGTTGTTCAAGCTCTTTTTTCATGCACTTGGCCATATCAAAATCGTTTATGACCTCATTCATTTTCCTCAATAGTATTTCACTTCCGCCTATTCCTCAGCTTTTCTTCAGTTATACTTTTATTTTCGAATGGAGAAAATGGAAGATTGACGATTTTTGTCTAAGCACGTTTTGCGTATTTACGCTGACGATTATCGTAGGCTTTCTTTAGTTGTTTAACCTCGCATCCTGCGAGGAACAACACACATGTGAGGTTTCTAGCTCCCTTGAGGCCTTTCCAAAGTAATATCGAACCGCTCTTGTTGTACTTAGTAAACGAATGGTAATTTTTGATGCCGGTGACCTCTGTGTTATAACTTGTTGATCATACTTCACGACCGGAAAAGTAAGCGTCTTCTGCGATTCACGTTGCATCACCGAGTGGTGTTTTGTGAACAGTGACTCAGTCTGTTCATGCATGGTTGGGCAATAGCTAGATGTTACGCAGCTCTTGCACTCAGTTGCACTATAACGTATGTCTTCGTGGAAAAAATTTGATTTGGTCAACTAGAACGTTGACTACTTTTTCTGAAGCGTAGTGATCTAGATAGTTCTGTCTACAACCATTGGTTTTGTGACATACTAACAATGGACAGCAAATGAATTCAAGTGCTATCTAGCCAATTAGCCCGTGCTATTCTGTATGAGCGGAACTTGTAGACCTGTTGTTCATTTTGGAAACTGTTTGTGGTTGCTTAACATAAGCAATTACCTTGATTAATTTTTATAATGAGTGCGTTTGGAATAACCTTCTCATTAAAAAATTACTCCAGTTGACATATCGGTATTTCTAATAAATATTGTTCTGTTTACTTGACCATACGTCTTTCATACACTCATGGATTAACGTGCTCAAGGCACATCTACTGATCATACTGCGATACGGAATATTCTAGACGAAAAATTCTATTATTAGAATGAAGGTAAAATACAGAAGATCTCAATCCAATAGTCCGCACCCATTGATCATGTTGCTTAAGTACCGTGGTTCTACCCAACTGTTGATGGTCTCGGTAAATAATACCTAGTAGTACAAACGCTCTATTTACTTACCGCGTACATGATTGAACCACCATAGGCCGAATTAGTTGATGAGTTGATCGACTATCTAGGTTTTTTTTTTCAAACGCCCGTTGGTGATCACTCTGCCCTCGCAGTCATTTTACATAGTGTGGCCTAAGTGAAATACTGGTCTGTCCTCATTTACTCTCGATAGACGCAACATTGAACCCACTCACCCGTTTAAATCCCCTGAATATCCTGGACAGACGGGAGGTCATTACTAGTTGTTCTTAGTTTGTTTTCAACGAAAAGGCAGGTAATTAGCTGAACAGAACATGGTTTACTATTCTGCTAACACCAAAACCGATATATATCGCCAGCTCCGAATCACAAGAAATCATTCTGTATGTATTCTAATAACAGAGTGGTTTGAACCTCTAAATCGTGCTGTCCCAGATTTTCTATTGGCATGTCTGATTTCCTCTTGTGTGATCTACCACACTCCAGCCCCTCCGATCCGTACCGGTCCACTCACTCAGCAATCGACTGAACCACCATCCGTGGTTCCCCCTGTTCCGTCACGGCCGATTGTCGCTGAAGATGTGCAAGCCATCAAAGAGGTTTTCCCCTCTATCGCTGACGATACAATCCAAACTCTGCTGGAGTCACATGACGGTAACCGAGACGAAGTTACCAGCGAACTGCTGCGGATGACCACTGAGACATAAGTTGCGCCGTGGCAACATTTCTTGTGATACTTCTGAGCCTCTATTTTCACCCGCTCTATTCCATTTGTTTCAAACTCTGTTCATCCGAACTGATGTGGTTTATTTGACATTATTTCACTTCAACTAACCATTAACTGTTTTATTTGCGTGCATTCCTTGCTGGCGTTCAGTGATCGCGTTTATAATGTTTATCAGTGTTCTGTTTCCTACTAGCCAGCTGATTTTGGCGCTCTTTTTTTGAAAACTAAATGGTTGAGCATAACCACCTCGTCACACCTAAACGATCTGCCGCAGTCGTTTTTGAGTCCTGGACGATCGTCTCATAGGGAAACAGAACCTGTCCTATTTGTTACTCACCAAACTTTCTATCACTATGCTCAGCAAAGTTGGTCATTCATAACTGTTTAATACGTCTTGACTGCAAAGCTATTACCTAGAATAGTGCAGCTGCTAACATGACATCTCATTTAATTTGACCTTTTGATTCCGAAAATGTTAAACAGACTGTCCATTAATTCGTTCACAACGGCCTTGAACCTGACTAAAAGGCAGGGCGGCTCGGATCGCTGCTCACCTCACCAGTGATGTTGTGTAGCCTAGAAAAAGAAGAATACACCAAAATACCTAAGAATGGGCAAAATAAGGGTAAACAGAGAAAATAGAAATGGTATAAATGCAGGTAAGTCATTGACCGTAGCACGTTGTGATGTCGGGTAGTGTTTCTAACCAGCGATTTGAGTGATCACATGGATCACAATCGGACAGGTGGCGCCTACCCACTTTATTCAACGGAATGGCCGTGGCCTTTAGTGACCACGTCGTTGCTTGATCACTGCACGGTTTTGCCCAGCCCTTCGTGGTCTCAGCAACTGACGTCCAAAGCAGCAAAGTCGCTGGTGGCATGCGGATTACGTGACTCAACTAGCGTAGACCATACAACTTGATAAGTTGACCAATGGATTGTGTGTATTGAGCATTCCAAAATACGCGCTGAGAAACTGCACAAGACATTCTATTATTCCACTCGAAGAAGAAAGTGATCAGCCACGTCAGGTCTGTTTGTATATTCGTCGCGGACGGGCCACGTTTCCATACCACAACGCAAAGCAGAATACAAACAAGCATTACCCTTACTATCAACGTCAGTTGGACGTCATTTTGACACCATATATGACGCAAGTTGGCGAGAGCAGTTTACTTGTTTGTTATTCTTGCTAATATCATCATTGTTACAAACTGAAGAGTTGATACAAACTGTATACAGTTATTCACAGCCTCAGGCTAATTGCCTACAATGAAAATGCCCCAATCGCGAATAAACACTGAAGATGCGATGCACGTTCCAAACAGTCCAGCCCCGTTATTCACCTTGTTGAGCACAGTTTGCATGTTTCGAGCAGAGAGGCTCTTTGTCGCACAAATTAGTGCCAAATAGAGATTTTACATGATCTGACTGGATTTCTCGAGTATACCACCCAAACTGTCGTCCATACAGAAATTTCGCAGGAATGGGAGATCATACTTCTGTGACCAGTCTTGAGTTGTGCCTGTGGTTACCATGCCTCGAGCTACCATCGATCTATGAAGTAACAGACTGAGTACAAATGTG
Organism: Paragonimus skrjabini miyazakii; assembly: GCA_014338405.1. Classification (NCBI taxonomy): domain Eukaryota; kingdom Metazoa; phylum Platyhelminthes; class Trematoda; order Plagiorchiida; family Troglotrematidae; genus Paragonimus; species Paragonimus skrjabini miyazakii. The sequence goes on from JTDE01004986.1 coordinate 24,507, forward strand.
TATATTACGGAGAGTGTTTGCAACCCGCGGTGTAGTTGGTCGCGTACCCTCCTACCGGCTTAACGATGTCCATCAGCGTGACAGTCGAAGCTTTGATGACCCGTGGCCATGTTATCGCCAACCATCATCAGCCACACTGGGCAATGCGCAGTACGTCAAGCCATCTATCAGCATACGAAGTACGTGACCCAACCACTGAAGGTCTCATTTTCACTACCTCGGTTGTCGGCCGTGAGCTTACACAGTTTCCAAATACACACTGATGGGTTGTCGTGTTGGTCACACATTTGATGATAGGTAACCGACAAAGACAACGACGGTCGAATACGGAGATTCTAAATTCGTCTGCACGAGTGGGCCATGTCTCAGATCCTTAGAACAAAACTGAACGCACACGCGCATCATAAACCCTGCCTTTAACCGGACAATAATCACCACGACGTTTCACTCAATGGTGATCGGCGAGTGCAGTACGTGCTGATGAGGTGGCTGTATTTAGATAAATGAAGCAGCCGACAGTTTTAAGCGACTCACCTGCTATAACCCTGACATGTGTCAACCTAATTTTACAGAAGGTTCAAAACACATCACTCAAGTCAGTTAACCGATTCAACGCAGTTTTCTGTTGTAGGACCACTGTTGATCTTGTTATCTGCATACTCAGTGTCAATCGGCTTACTACCTAGCATAAGCTTCGCTATGAGATCCTCGGAGACTTAGAGTGCTCCTTCCATCCGTCTTCCGCCCGTCTCATTGTTGAACAGAAAGGAGGATATCGGACACACTTGTTAAACGCCATTTGTAGTGGAGAACGCTAAAAATAGCCGTTTATAAATGTGCATTCGGGACAGATATGTGACTTCAGTATTGAAGTACTTAACCGGGACTCCTCTGAGATGTCAGGCAATCAAATCGAAAACAGCCTTTAAACCCAACAATACCACGTCCATTAATTGAGCAAAGGAACGTCGATGCTAAAGTATCTGTCATAAGATATGATCGGTTAGCCTGCGACCCCGTCGGAAATCTGCCTCCCTTTTCTTGTCTGATGCCTTCTGTGTTTCAAAAGTCGCGGCCATATGAGACCCATGAACAGCTTGTGTGCGACAGAGAAGGGTACTGTCTATATTTGTCACTCAAAGTCATGATACCTGTTTTAAAATTGAAAATAACTAGGTGGATTCCTGTTATGAGGATTTTCTTCATTCTCCCATATGAGACGGAGTAGTTTGGTCATTTCGGATAGCACCTTCATCATCATCACTAGAGACACATCTTTTACACGGCTGGGATTAGAACTCCGGTCACGTTGTCATGGGACAACCTTGTTGATCACTGACCTCACATTAGACATGATTGAATTATCTTATACAAACACTTAACCACATTCACCTGTACGTAATCCTCGATTTTTGTAAAGCAAAATTATGTACTACTCACCAGTGAGCAGAATTTCGCCCATTAAGTTCAATGGTTTCTACATTTTCAACTCAGAGAGAAGTCCTAGTCATGGACTATAAGTAACAGGATAGTTATTGGGTCTTCTCTAGAGTCGAACAGATAATCTGAGCATTACTCGTAAACGAAAGTAGCTGGATGTTTATACAAGCTTGATCAGAGTTACAATTCCGGCGGTAGCGAGGATATGCACTGCTGACGAGCTCTAATAAAAACGTGTTATATTCGAGTATACTGATTTTTAAAAGGGGCAGACTGAAAGTCTTTCGGAATGCGATCGTTACGGGCAATTGAGTGAACATCAACTTATGTGAACTAGAATCCCATACTACTCATCCGTAATCACTAGAAGTGATGAACGTCAGGTACGTTTGTCAACAAACTCAACCCACTTGCAAAGCTAGCATACAACCGTACTAATTGATTTAAGTATTTCTGTGAATCTCATTTGCAAAGAGGACAGTTCCGAAGAATGTTATGAACAACCGATACGAAGGTACATTTCTGGTCTGAAAACGAACACTAACTGCCTGTTAAGAATGTATTTAAAAGACATCCATGACACGGAAGTTACATTATTGTGAACCTTGGATTACATATACATCACCGTTTGAGAATTACATGCTGTTATCAACTTTGATAATTCAAAAATCTGTTAGACCACTCTTTAGTATACCCAATTAATTTGTCATATCAATTACATACTAGTGGCGCTTTTATACATTTTGTCGACAGAGTTGTATTGATATTGTTGATTAGTTCAGGGTCGTGCTGGTCTCTGGTTAGTCTACCAAAGCTAGGAATGGTAACGATTCTGACTACTTACCATAAAGTTACTAGTTCTATCTCAGGCTATTTCGACTGTGTACTTTTAAGCGACTTGACAATATTCATGCGACTCTAGATACGCTGCATGGCGGCACAAAACGTTTGGTGACGTGGGGGCCCAAATTTTAGCATCTTTCTTTGAACTCTTACCCAAATTCCGTCTGTTGATATATTCGGACGATCAGCGAATCGGTTGTTTAGATTCTATGACCCTAACCTGTAATCCCACAGAATACTTGTTCATAGGCATCAGCTGCTACGGTGCGGACACGCGACCATGCCGTAGTCGTGGATTAGTTTGTAGTTCGCTCTTCCGTACCGTAATCTTCAGCGATCGGTTATGTTGCTACATTCCGATGATTAATTTTGTATTTGTATGTTTTGGATGCAATACTGTCATTGGCTTGTGATTATGGATATTCTTTGATCGGCCTAGATGACAAATTTGGTCGTGTCCACCGTGTTGCGGTCCGTTACTCGTTTACAAAGTACACTGTCGAATGAGACGTCTGTTAGAACCCCAAAGCCGTCACATCCGCTTCGAATATGATGGGCATATGTTTCTTTTTTGTTTTCCTCGTGTTCAGCCGACCGTAGTGAACGAATCAATTCGTAGCCATGTCAAGTCCCATGCTACTTGGCCACTTGTTTTGTGCAAAATCGTCAGTGTGGTCTCGATACGAGGCTTTCTTTAGGCTGATGATAACGGCATGTCCACTAATCTATCCGTCTCAGCTTTGGGCTAAATCTATAGCCATATTTCAGTATTATCGCTTTGTTTACGCTACTGAATAGGAGTCGTCTGATTTCGTGCGAGCACGCTCAAACGGCTGTGACATGCTTGTCGTGATCAGTCATCCCATTAACAGGACTGTACGAGTAGTAACATGGTTTGTCGGATTCTGAGTGCATCATGATCTTCTGTGGATGGGATGCAGAGGGCTGTGTATGAAACCTGATTGGATACAAGCAAGTGGTGACTGTGCGAGCTACGGATCCGAAGTGGCTTCGTTTTGATTAAACGTTTAATTTGGACTCACTCGCGTCAGTTGACGAACTAAAGTGACTGTATTCGGTAGTACATTGGGCACCTGTCAAGATGCAACTTATTTCCATACCTACACACCTTTTGACCACAAAAACGCTCACGCCGTAAGTCGTTGCAGTATTCATCATGACATAGAAATCCTAATATGTTACGTACGGATACTATACCGGGTCTAAGGTAATCGGAACGTTGCGGCCTTTTCACTTATCAAAGTAGTCTGTCGTGTTTAGTTGTCAAGCCATTACAGGTTGTCTCTGAAGGTAATATAACCGATTGGACACCTGTATGTCAGCCAACACAAACTTCTGACTTCATTCAGATACCCGAAATTCGGGCTCACTTGTGTCATTACGGAAAGCGAATAGTACGTGCTGTTGGTTCGATCCCCTCCCCTGTTCCAGTGCGTTAACGTTGTTGTCGATCACACTGGTTCTTTTTATGTCTGCAAACCAGTGTGGAACATCCATCAATAGAATAACCTAAAGAGAAACTGTGAACTCCTGAGAGCACGTTGGACGGGTGTCGCGTACATTGCAGCCTCATCCAATTGACCTAGATAATTTTCATGCGCCGCGCAGAGTGCGTAGACTTTGTCGCATTGCTTACCTTATCAGTCAGCCTCAGTTTCCTTGTCAGTGTAACTTAGTTCAAATGTATAACATGCAGCTTCACCTAAGAACAATATAACATGAATCGAACCCCGCGGAGACTAAAGAACAGTCCTCAACACCAGAGGTAACGGAAGCTAGAGGCTATCGTAGTAAAAGTGTATATGCACTGTGCAAGAGGTTTCGCCAAAGTGGCTGTCATTACACTGCTGCATGGATATGAATGCAAGTTAATCGTGCAAAATAGTGTTTGCGTTCTTGATTCTTTAGTCTCATACCTTTTAATGGATGTCTAACAACAGACAACTTCCAAGGCGGTCACAACGTGTTAATTGCTTTCGCAGAGCATGCGATTTCGGTAGTTGGTCGGTGTCCAACACAAAGCCTAAGGATGGCTGAATAAGAGGCAAGAGGTTTTACACACGTTTTCTTGGAAACGATATTTCAAGCGGTATCAGTTCTCAACTCGCATACAAACAGTTCACCGGCGATTGAACGATACTCGTCCGAGATGCGAATGCCCAGGTTTTTACCTTCACTATGAGCTGTCAGTAAGAAACGGATATCACTATGAAATGCGAAATTATTTATGAAGAAGCGGAAAATACAGTGGAGTAAGTACCGTGAATAGACCTGCTTTGGTCATGAAAAGAAATACGTAATAAACAAGCTTCTTTGAGAAACATTTTTCACACCCAAGTAACCTGAACAGAAAACGATGAGTTGTTTTAAGACATGAAACCAGCTCACTTAATGGTTGGTAATCAAACAAGTAGAAGTCTGCTATGGGTTTTACCCATTCTGTTGTCTTCGTCGGACTAGAATTGTCAGCATCTCAAAAACAGCTAGAATAGGGATCCCTTCACCAGACCTGTGCCTACTACTCACACTTAGGGCTATTTATGACTTGATATCGATTACCAACCAATTCAACGAACTTAAAGGATGCTGCGATAGGGAAAGGAATACACATAAGTCTCACATATGGAACCACTTCGCTGTGTTCGATGATGTCTCGGGCGATAATTTAGCTAGACCAATCTCCCTAACCACGCCATTAGGCAGACCTTTGGCGCGAAACAGGAACGCGCACTGCTTGAACGCTTTGACAAGTTATCGGCCAAAATCGGGTCACCCTCGGATATAGGCTGACTAGCTGGCGCACATGTTGCAGCGGTAGTCAACAACTGACGTATAAACTGAACAAGTGACAATTATTCACGACTTGATTTGTAACCAGTTATATTCGTGGCATCCACTATCAGCTGATCGATTGAGTCATACTGCTCGTGTGAATAGATGAGTTACAGTAAGTACGTAACTTCGGTTATTGAGCAACAGGTAGCTCATCGGTACCTACTAATTCGCCTATAAACAAACCTGGTTACACATTACTTGCTACATCACCAGTGGTGAGAGGAAGAACGGTCGCACTTCTTAAATCACCTACAAGCTATTGCTGTGAACATCACCATTTGTTGGGTCAGTTGACTGTGATTTGAATGTATTAAATTCTTTAATATTTCCACATCATTAATTGTATTGCGATAAAAACCTAAGTAGTATTCAAGACAGCTGCTGCCAACAGCCTATAAGACACTGAACGGGCGACAGTATTGGTTCGAAGCCGAATTGGATCTGTCCAATGCGAAATCACTGATACATTAGTAAAAACGGTTGCCTCATGAAGGCATAGTAGGAGCGAGCATAGTGCTTCGCTACGAAGGGGACCGGATGAAAAGTTTACGAGACTGCGGTGGCTGCAATCAGTTGTGAGTGATGTTCAACCTATACAACATCAAAATTCTGTGCTACTTAGCGGTAATAGTCGTCACATTTGTTGAGCGGAATGGTGCGTTTAATATGTCAAAATGAATATGTGCGCAATGGAATAGATGCCACACAAATTTATTCGTTTTTCTTTTGACTGGCAGATAATTAGCTGTCATCTATTCATCTCTACGAATATATTAGTAATACAAATATGTATGTTACACATTGAGATTTATACTTTGTTGTTTATTTAGAGTATATGTATATTTTAAGGCTACGTCCTGGACGGGGAATATGTTAGAATTCGCTTATCTTATTTCTCATCTGCGTTACCTCACAGTTACCAAATTTTAATCCTATCAATCTTTTTTGTCAGCTGGTTAACTGGAATTACATCGTGAATATTTCTTGAGGTGTCCACGAAAAGTGGTACAAACGTAAGAAGTGAGACAGATACCGACAGACTTCTGTAGGCTATATGTAGTGCGTGTTTTTATCCTGGTCTTTAAATCTGTTAATTTTCTGGAAAGTATAAGTGAGAGGAAATACGAACAGTGACAACATAACCTAGTCATGAAGGCCGAGTTACACGATTTTGTACAGACGTTTCTTTAAGGCGATGCGGATTATCTGCTCTTCGATCTCCTGGATTCATACACCAACCGGGAAACACGTATGCAGAACGGAAGTGATCCACTACTGATCAGTCAAAATAGCGTGGTCAATCTATCGCCCACGCACAAATTGATTCCTCTCATAGACTCTTGCCTTTTGTGTCCATGCTCAAGAATGATAAACTGTGTCGGAGTTTTAGTTCACTTTAAACTTCGTTCACTGGCAGTGATGGCTAACCTCACACTGGTAAGTAGCCTGGGATTTTAGAGACATCAACAGCATGAAACGCACTCTCACTGGACCTCAGCAGAAGTGCATATTCATGCCAAGGCCTTGAATTTGAAATTAAGTGCATATTCCTGTTAGGTAACGAAATTAGCAATTATGCATTGCATTTGATCATTGATCACATACATCAGTCGATTATTATTCTCTTTAGAGCACATCAACTTTATGGATAAACAGCTAAGCTCAGCCGTCCTCTTCTTCTATAGTACGGCATTTTTCGGACCAGTCTTGTGGAGTTCGTTCCAATTTTTCCCCCGTCGCAATATTTATCTACACATGTTACGGCCAGTCATTCATCTATTCATCATAGCCATGAGCCTGATCGGAGGTTGCGTCGGCTCCAACAGAACTTCGCTTGAAGTGGAATAACCTACAAGAGAAATTTTACAGAAAGGATAAAGTTGACAAAACAAGGTTGGACGTAGATATTACACTATTTCAACTTTAAGAAAAAGAGGTGTAACTCCAAGGGGAATTTCTTCAGGCGGACCAATTTCAACTTTTGGGGAAACCTCCATTCAACATGTTGTCGGAGCTTGCCACACGAAAGGTGGACACAACATACTGGTGAGAGACACTCGATGTCAATACGGTCTCTCGCCCAGTGAGTGAGTTGCCTGTTGCACAAAGCTGATGTCTGGTTGTCTGATCCATACGCCCTTGAACTTCAGTCAAATGAAAGCTGATAATTGAAAGTTCTTCATCTATTCGATTCTCTGCAGGTCTAGCTGCGCACACGGTACCACATACATCAAACATTACTGGGGAGCTTTCGAACCCGTCTGGTTGGTGGTGTTCTCGGTGGGTAGGCAATTATGCTATGATGTACGGTAAACCAAAGTGCTTTGACTAAAGAATCATGATAATTCTATCTCATGACAGCCTTTAGAATGAACACAAAAAACGACCAGAATCATACGAAGTATTAGTGTGTTATATATGTATATATGCTTATGGGAAAAAAGATAAATTGGTCACAGCGTACGCTGTGTAAATCTGTACATCTAGGTCGTCATAAAGAGGACGTCCAGTGCTGCAGGACGTTTTGTTCCGAATACTCGATAAAGCAGGTCATCCATCCAGTTCCTTAATACACGTATTGAGAACGAATATAACGTAGTCCTGTAGGCGTCCATAAAGAAAGTCAGCGATTCATGTGAAGAGAACTGATGTACGTTGTTGATTTTTTCCAAGTCATTCATGTCAAGCAGAGGTCAATGGTGAGTGAGCATATGGCACACAACATTCTAGAGGTACCCTCCCCCGATACATGCTTTCACGATATCTGCAACGTGCTCCATCCATCTCACTCGCCAGTCTTGTCGCTGAGCTAATTGTCGGGATTTTCAATGATTATGATAACTTAGTTCTTTCACAGTCCCTCTTTGAAATGTCATTTACCGCTGTTCCATATTTTTTCAACTCAGTTGACAGCAGTTGAACACGATGTCTTTCTGGACAGTTTTATTCTTTCACCAGCAGACAGTCCTTCTACTCTGGCTGGACAAGGTGTGTTGTCACAAAATGACAAATGATGTGTCACCATCGGCTAACAGTCTGTTCAGAATTATTTGCATTCATTTTTGACAGTGGATGGTCTTCTTTTATCAGTGTAGACAATAACACATCCACTAGTCATTGCACGGATGGTATGCAAATTCTATTATTTATTGCCAGTAGCAGCAATTCCTATTATTGTCATCAATGGTTCTATCCCAGCATAACGTGAGCACTAAGAATTAAAATCTGTCACTGTTGTATCCTATCTAAGCAAGACTCACGTGTGTTTCAGCCTACATAGTGATTGGCTAGTCTACTGCCTAATCAGTCTTGTACACATGTGTGTGAGTGTGTCTAAATCATCACCTCACGTCCGTCGGATGGACGATGACCGTATCCCGAAGCAGTTGCTGTATGGACAACTGAGATCAGGTAAGCGAAGTCCTGGTGGTCAAAAGCGGAGATACCAGGATGCTGTGCAGGTAAGTCTGTCACGTTGTAAAATTGATTTTAGATGTTGGGAAGACTTCGCGTTGAACCGGACTGCTTGGAGGAATACAATTCGGACGGGCGTCCGGTAGTTCACGGAACAGTTATTGCGCGACCGAGAATGAAGTCGCGCGGTACGCAAGAGAACCATCGTCAAAGCGATCTTCGGTCCATCGATCCAGTCTACTAAAGCACAAGTAGACGTGGACACCGGCTGTTCATACACCCAGCCAGAGGACATCATGAAGGTCTGGCGCAAACGCTAAACTACTAAATCGTCCTGCTACCATTGATTGGGTGACCGTGAACAGCCTGCTGCAACAGGCCATCAAGCCCTCACTTGTTCTCGCTCCTGATTTACTAAAATTGCAGACAGCGATTGGTCAACATCGCAACGGGGAGGCTGCAGGTGAAGATGTATTGCCAGGCGAAATTCTGAAGAATGGCGGGCCGGCGATGGAACGTGCACTGCTTCAGTTGGTTCACTCTATCTGGGAGCACGAGGAGATGCCACAAGATTTTAAGGATGCTGTGATATTACCTTTGTTTAAAGATAAGAGTAACAAGCAATGCCCCGACAGCTATCGGGGCATAAGTCTGCTGAACTGCGCAGGCAAGGTGCTTGCCAGAATCCTTCTGAACCGGCTGAATACGGATGTCTTGGGGGCCAATGTTTCCGAGGGGCAATGGGGATTTCGGGCGAATCGGAGTACGACCGACCTGGTGTTCGTTGCTCGACAGGTTCAAGAGAAGTGCCGGGAATGGAACCAGCCCCTGCATACCAAGGCGTTGGATTCCATGAGCCGCGAGGCGTTGTGGACAGTGCTTGGTAAGTTTGGATGTCCAGGTAAGTTCGTCAATTTCACTAGATTGTTGCATTTAGGCATGAGGGCGAAGGTTCAGTTGTGTGGATCTACCTCTGATTATTTTGACATTGTCACTGATGTGAAGCAAGGTTATGTCCTGGCTCCATCCTTATTCAGTTTATATTTGACTGCCATGTTAACAGTTGCTTTTCAGGATTTTGGGGAGGACGGTGTTAAGGTAGGATACCGGACGGATGGTCGCCTACTGAATGTTCGACGTTTCGGCGCCCCTACCCGGTTACATATCTCAATGATGCGCATGCTTCTGTTTTCAGATGACAGCGCGCTGTTTGCACATAGCGAGGACAAACTACAGCGACTGGTCACGGCTTTCGCCACCGCAGCATCCAAGTTTGGACTGGATATGAACACAGGTAAGACATTTTCTTTCTTTCAGCCTTCTCCGGGAGGAAGTGTTGTCTGTGCACCTTCACCACAAACTCGAATCAATGGAGATGTTGTTGACAGCTGCACAGATTTCTACTACTTGGGCAGCAATCTGCCCACCGATCTGTCCGTGGACCGTGAGTTGAGAGCTCGTGTGGCAAAGGCCAGTACTGCTTTCGGACGTCTTGAAAGACGTGTGTGGAAGAATCACAGTCTGAAGCCGAGCACTAAGCTCTTCGTCTACCGCTCAATGGTGCTGTCTATACTGCTGTATGGCAATAAAACGTGGACACTGTATCAGCGGAACGTGCGCTATCTAAGCCACTTTCATTTGCAATGTCTTGGGTATTCGGTGGTCGGACATGGTTCCGAACACTGAGGTACTGCGGCGAGCGGGTTTACAGCGGATACGTGGTGTGTGAGTGGAACTGCAAGTG
>JTDE01004987.1:4479-27283 GCA_014338405.1 Paragonimus skrjabini miyazakii
ACAACGTGGTTGAAAATTACAAAGTCTATTATATTTCAGAAACCGCGAAAAATTGAGCGTTTCTGCAAGATAAGAAGATGTATTTCACCACGAAAATTGTAATGGAAGCAGTTTCAGAACGTAAAATCTATTACGAAAGCCAACATTATGCTTTTATCGAAAAAAATGGCGACACATTTTTTTGAACAAAAGTGCGACAATGGGCGATTTTTAGGTACACCTGTTTTTTCCCATTGCAACACCTCTAGTATACTCGGATAAATCTATATATTTGACCCGTAATCCGCATTTTAATATTTCATGAAAAATTTGAAAAATATCTCTTCGCGCCTAAATGGCCGTTTCCAACTCGTTTCGGCCTTGAACCGCCATACCGGCGAACTACACAATTACCCAAAAAGGTCAACGTGCTGATTCTTAGCATTGAATCTCCTTTGGTTTTCGTTAGTGAGAACTGACTGTGTATTTTTTTGTTGTACTATTTCAGCAGTGCTACCTAAGTGAGCTAGTATCCGCTGGAGTAAACAGGGATCTGCGTGGCTGGTTAGGCATCCTCAGAACCATTAATACCGGTATTAGGAGGTACCTTTGTCTGCGGTATTCCAAGGAGAACAGTCTTAATTCATGAAGCCGCTCGAGGAAATATCCTGCACTCAACCCGCGAACTATTTTCGTCGCACGCCTTTGGATAGTTTCCAAAATCGGTTTGTCCTTACATAAATGAGCAAACAAAACAGGGGTCTGTCGCTTGAGATAAGGACGAATAAAGCTGTTGTACAGGCTTCTGAAATATGCTTGCAGTTCTGTGATGCAACATTATTAAAGTCTTCTTTTCCGTTCGTAGCCTGACGTGGTACTCCGCCGAAGTAGTAAGGAAAATCATGTGCATAATTTTGCATTCGCTGATAGTGAACTGGAAAAGGTCGTTTCAGACCATTTGTGAGGGACGCGAATAACGGCCTGGAAGGCGCTCGTGCCAGGGTTACTACTGATAGCACGCTGGATTTCAGTATAATCCGCAAACAACGCCAACGGAGATGATGAATCCGGTGGCAGGTTGTTGATAAAGCTGGAGAAAAGTGGTGACACCAAGACGGGGCCTTGTGGAGTTCTGATGGGGTTGAGTCTAGCAAAGGATGTGGAGGAACCCCCCGCACGTGATAAGAACGGCTTGGTAAGTAACAAATTATGAACACATAGCTAACTTGGCGATTAATGCACGGATTCCAGGCAGGGGTACAAAGAATCCCAGTCCAGTCGGTTTGTCTTTTTCGGTGTCAAATGGGCTTCTGTTGACCTGAAAATCAGCCACTGAAAACAGAATGTAGCACGGCCTTTGCAGATTAAAGTGAATACCCGGAACAAAGTAGGATCATTAGTCTGCTTCAAGTATATGAGAATCAAGAAATGCCTTGGAACAATCTGTAGAAGTGAAACTGGCGACCTCAGAAGCAAAAATGTCCCGCCGGTTAATGACTCTATGAGAAAAGTCCCGTTGCCCAAGGAAGGTCCGGGGGCGGATTATGTTAAGCTTCCTAGTACGTCCTCATCGGCCATCATCATTCGCTGCGACGACGAATCGTTCCGCTAGATTTACCCTAAGAAAAAATGTGCGGGGTTTACGTCATCGCGGAGCTGATGAAAATCAAATGGATGGAGGTCAAGAATTCCAAGCATCTACTCCTACGCAACACCTATTAGGCCCGTGACTGATTTGATAGCAGCGTGCTGGATGGGCCCGACAGCGAGTATGTATCTCTTCTGGCCGGTATACGCGGCTTGATTGGCATGCTCGAGTAGCGGTTCTAAAAACCCTTGTGAAGTGTTTGAATCGCTTCCTTGTTTATTCGGGGAAAAGTGCGCTAAATCATCCTAAAAGTGATAAATTCCTTTGTGCCGCCTTTTTGTGATGATTTCTGAAGGATGATTTTGACGAAATCTGGATGCCCAGATCTCCCTTCAAATCGACTTCCGTGAAGTGTGCTTATTGGTTGCATTTTGAATCACGAAGGTATTGCCAGGTTCCCACCAAAACGATAAGCGCGCATAATTCCTGTTATCGGGTGAGAGGCCGCAATCGTTTGACTAGCGACCACTCGCGTAATGATCGATCTGTAGTGCACCGAGATCACCGGCTCTCCAGATTTTTAGGTCACAGAATTGTAAAATAGCGTTACTGGACAAATTCACTAGGAAGTCGTCGATGTAGATATGAAAGAATAGTACCTAATACTGGCTTTTCGGGACCCCTGCAAAAATCAGGGGTGGAGACAAATGGTCTGGTCCTGTTTTAACCCTAAATGTTCTGCTATGGAGAGGAGGTCGTCCAACAAAGAACCTCTTCCGAGATAAAATAAGTTTGCAGTTTGTGTGTGAGAGAGCCATTTTGGACGCGGTCAAAAACTATGGCGAAAACAAAGAGGATATCATCTGAGATTAGGTCATTATCCCTGGAATCCGTCAAACTGTCCAAGAGCATTAGCAAATTTAATATGCAAGCCCGTTTAAAAGGGAAGCTATGCTGGGTGGAGGAGTAAACACTGGTCGATAAGAAGCGTTGGAGGATGAAGTATTTTACTAAGTTCTCAGTTATCTTGGATAGAATGCTGGTAAGGCTGGCTGACCAATAACTGGCCAGGGAGTGCCGGTCAACTGCTGTGGAGACGAGCGTGGCCGTTGCCTCCTTCTATGCATTATGGAAAGCGCCAGTCCCGAGTGTCTTTCGAAACAGCTTACAGAAAGACTCTGCCGAATAAGTACCTGTTTTTTGAGACCCCTAGCGTGGATCTCGTCAGGACCCGTCGCATTATGTTCACCATGTAGTAAAGAAAACTCGGCGATAGAAAGTGGCTGCTGGAGGCTGTGCAGTGGTAGATCAGGGTATAAATTCGGCAGTGCAATGCGCTGAACTGTCGAATATAGCTCCATAAACGACATCTAAATTTAGCGGGTACAAAAAAGTCTCCCCGTCGAGTTGCCACACAGAAGAAGCTGGAAGCATATTATTTCTCAGCCGACACATATGAATGAACGAGAAGGCATTTTTCGCGCACGTCTTTGGGGACTGTTTTCATGCACGAATTTAGTGTGTTCTTGGGTTCCCGCCTACACTTATTTTGAACAGTGTATAAAGCACTTAGGTTATCTAAGTTTCTCATACGCCTACGCTTAGAAAAGAAATGGGAACGATCATCAAAGGGGACGACGTATGTCACATGGAAGAGGTGAGCTAAAGAGAGTTGGCACAGTTTGTGCCGTACGAACAAATCGTTCGCCGTCTTAAGTGCGGTGTTAAACGCATGATGGTTCTCGCTCAGAAGATCATACTGAGGAGTGAGTGATCAAAGATGGCTTCTCAGGATATTAAAATCAACTTCAATAAACTTCCGAACGGTTGAAACATTTACTGGTTGTTGTGACTGGTGACAGATAAGATCAAAGCCGGGCAGAGCGCGGTCATTATGTCCAGGTGGCGATTTGACAATCACTATCAATCAGACAACCATCATTAACCATGACTAGAACCAGCAGAAAGGGAACCTGACCAAAACGATGGCGCATCCGGGTGTTGACATGCTATGTTTACTCTTTTCGTTATATCGATATCGATAAGGTGACCGAGAACCAACTTTCAAGTCCTGGGGAAACACCGATGACTAACTTGTCTCGGCTGCATTAAAGTCATCCATAATTAGTAAATAAAAGACTGCTGTAACCCTAGAAAGTTTTCAGGATTGTGAGAAAAATGTTGGGTAAATGTGAGCGATAAATAACCTCCATTAAGAGTGAGTCTTGGTCACGCAACCATGGGACGTCATGTTTACCAGAAGACCGAAATTCTTTGATAACCATGGATGTTGGGAGATGCTGCTCAAAGGAAGTTGCAAAGACCCCATTCTCCCTTGCGCGTAGTTACCTCGATAAACTGATTGACCGGGGACGCCCAGTTCACTGTCACTGATATAACATGTAAGCCAGTTATCTGTAAGAGTACAAAGGTGCGATTGAATTTCATGAACCGGCTGTCTGATTTCCGGTAATTTAATAAACAGACTGACAACAGATATACATGCAGGAAAGAACTGCCTCCACGTTTGCGTTCGCAAGAAAAGAAAAAGAAGAGTGTGAGTATGAGCTTGGGAGATCAGGCGTAATGTAGAGGAGAGGACTAGAGTCGACGCTGGGGATGTGCTCGGTTTGTCCCGCCGAGTTGGTCTGACGATCCTGCTTTGCGGTTGCAAGCGCGATATCCTTACCTGTGCGGACGTCAGCTAACTAAAGGGGTGTTCGACTAGCATTCTTGGCGTCGCAAATTTTGGTCTCTGTGGACCTAACAATTTTCGGTTTTTGGAAGCGTGTTTAGAATTTCGATACGTGGGAATCAGGACCCCTTCACATGTTGATGATGAGACTTTGAGAGAGGCAGTGTGTGGGGATTTTTTGAGACTAATAACAGAAATACGTAACGGAGCGGACCAAGGAAGTGACGTTTAATTCATGGGTGGCTGCCCAAACAACTTGCTTCCTCTCCGAAGTTTCCAGAATAAAAATATTGTGTGCAGACGTTTAGTACAGTTCCGTACAGATACTAAGGATTTCGGATTCCGAGCGACTCCTGCTTCTTCAACACTTGTGCTTTTATTTGGAGGGTCGGTCGTTAGGCTGTCGTCCACAAAAATAGCCTTTCCGCCTTCTACTGCGGGTGCAGGCACCTAAGTGGACACTGCGAAAACAGGAACCACGAAATTAATCTTGGTGATGATAAGTTGCATATAATCAAAATGGTAAAGATCGTTGTTTAAAAGTTGTATATGAGATAAATTTAAGTTTGCTGGATACATGTGAATAACCCACATTGCATAACAAGATGTCTGAGCTTATCAACATCGGGTTTGAGCAGTAGAAATTGCCTTGACTGTTACGAATCACCACCCTGGCCGTGGAGCTTGTGAGGTACGATAGACGGATGTACTGGTGTGAGAGTGGTCCTTGACTTGTAGTCCGTTCCCGACATAAAACTGTACAATTCTCGGAGTTGAAGATGCTTGTCGTATGGCTGCGTATTGTCTTGTTCGTGTGGCTGCGCCATTGCAGAATTTGTTGTTCAACATACGATGGAGCAGTGAATAGTCGTTCTTTTTGATGCGTCGTGTAGAGGTGTGGGATAAAACCTGAATAGATTTGGCAATGATCATGGCCAAGTGTCATGCCAAACCGTGAAGTGTGTAATGTGTTGGTAGCGCCCAAAGTGCCATTGCTGGCGGAAACGAAACTGTTCTTAGTATATATCTCAACGCATTCGTGGGAAACACGTTCGGATGTGCACGAACACCAAATATATTTACATGCGGTGCAAACAACAAATGGGTATATAATAAGGCAAATATGAAATCTGTCGGAAAAAGAAAGCGTAATTAGAGGGAAAAGGGTCACAGTTTACAACGTTTGACTTACACATAGGGAAAGAAAATAGTTCGCCTGTTCAACAGTTTCAGTCCGAAAGATGATATGTTGCAGTAATTTGCCTTTAACAAGATTGGGTAAAAATCGACGTTTCAAATATTTCAAGGTCACTACGGGAAATTCATGCAATTGCATCTTTGGAAAATTTCACCGTTATTTGACTTAAATTCAGTCGGAAAAGTGTTGAAATAATTCAGTTTGGGCGGTGGGAGGCGGGAAGTTTCAAAATCTGACGAAGAATTGAACATACTCCAGCGCACGACTTGGTCGATTGCTCAAAAACGTCAAAAAGTTGAAATTCTCGCGAACCGCTTGGCCAGTATGAGGTTTTGAATGCGCCCGTTCATCGCGAATATTTCTTTGCATAACGGATGCTCGTGGAAATGAGAAAAAAAGCGCAGTGTCACGTGTTAAATGGGAAAATGTGAAGTAATCTTTCGTGATGCTAGCTCCAGGGTTTCGTACACCCAAGGTTTCCCCAGCCTTATATTAACACGGATCGGAAGTCACAATGAGAAGACAGTGAATCCGCAAATGAAAACTTTATTTATTTATTTACTCACCGTGCACAAGCGGACTACAACGCAACGAATAAGGGCACAAGGGAGCTGGACGTGAGAGAACCTACAGCACAACCGCACGGCAGCCGCCAGAGAGGATGCATTTCGACGGAAATTCCAGTTGCACTTCAGGATTCAAACAAGTGTCAGCCCGGTTGGGCGGCGTTCCCAACGGTAGTAGCTAAAACATTGTTATCCGAGTGAATGTAGCTTACAATGGTAGAGATGGCGCGGATTCCTTCTACAATTACGAGTAAAACGGCGATACCTACGTCAACACACTAACTGTGATGTTAGTGGTTTGTAGTAAATTAACATCCACAAGATAATGTTAATCAGGGCGATGGTACTGGCGAGGCAACTCTCACGTCGCGGGGAGTTCAGGATTTTGGGGACGTCGAAGGTGATCTCATTACAAATCAAATGTAATATGAAGATTGATGTGTTTTATTTTTCGACAAAAACTTTGCGCGATGATAATATTTTTGTTTTTCTCGATAAAGTATATAATATTGGCAAACAATTTTTGTAGTATTCCACAATAATTGGGTAACCAGCAGCTAATTTTAGAATGATTATCACGTGATAATCAAAACTCCGTACTGAGTTTTGATATCAGTTTGTTTTATAGGGTCAGTGTTTAAGCTAAAATGTATATTTCATAGCACACAACAGTTGCCAATGGTTAAAGAGGGGGGGTTGATGCAGGTAAGACGGCGTACGATGTGAATTGGTGTTTCAATGGGACTGTTCATGGGAAACGAGGGAGCATTTTCTCCCACAGTTTTCTATGGAGAGTTTTTGTACACCAGTCAAGTAAACCGTCAAAACCAGCTACCGTTAATTATAGCCTGATGGCTAGCCAGGGTGAACAGGTTATTACGAATGGGCATATATACAAAATGTGGAAAAGCGTATATGTGAGATATAATCCTGATTTTATTCTTTCTCGTTGCATGCTAAGTAAATCTCTATATAAGTGATGCACATAAATAAAATGATGCGGTTTCGTGAACGCACAATGAAGTAAATGCTAGTTGAGGTGCGAGTAAACGGTGGATGTGCAGTAGACAGTTTCGGGCAAGTTGCTTCAAACGGACTCCTGATAGTAGGGACGAGAACGTACGCAGTATGCTACTGACGGCTAAATGTTCTCCGATTTTGGCGTTGAGCAGTGCTCCCTCATTTTGAGAGTTTGGGTTCTGCTCTCAAGATATGACGCAATTCAGCTGTACAGGGGGTATTGTATGCGAAGTGATGCTATTTTGACTAACAGGCGCTTATGGGGCACACGATCAAAAGCATTTGCATGTCTAGGAATATCATAATTACTGAGTTTTCTGCGTCGGCAGACATTGATGTATGGTTTAAAAACTCTAAGTGACATGTCATGCAAGAGTGCTTACTAAGAAATCCGTGCTGCAAAAGATTTATAAGGTTTTTTGACCTTAACAATTCGAGAATGGGCGTTTTTATTATCCTTTCAAACGTTCTTCAGCAGATTGTGGTATGGTTTACTGGACGATAATTACTAATTTCCTGTTTCGGACCACTTTTGTAGCGAGGCATTACGAATGACTTTTTCCACTGGGGAGGGAAAGTGCTGGCCAGAAGTGATAGCGTGAAAACATTTAGTAAATGGATGGGTACATCCTCAACTTCTTGCTTGATAACGACTGGTGGGTCTAGGTTGAATTATGGGTTTAACTGTAGTTAACTGTGAGCGGATACTTCTAACATCAATCGAAATATTGCACTGAACTTTTGTTGTTGTTTTTAATGGAGTACCGGGTAATACTGTGCTCTCCACGCGGAAAACAGCAGCAAAATGGGAGTTGAAGAGTTCACATATTTCAATTGGGTCATCGACAACCGCATCATCTTTGAGAATTATAACTTATAGGAGGGCCTCTCATGGAACTTTTCCATGAATGCTAGTCGTTGATCGTGAGTTCTGAGCTGTGGTGTTAGGGAAAATATTTCTCCTGAAAAAAATCGTTTTAATAGCTCGGTACCTGGTGCTGAAATTGCAATCGTAAAAATCTGCGTCGTGGACTTAAATCTGTTTGTTTTAACCGACCGGTAATTAAAAACAACCTTATCGTAATTGTTTTTCAAAAATCGGTATGGCTGCTGCTGTTGTGGTCGATAGCGTTTGGCAATGTTAACACAAGGATACTGAGGTTATTTCCAATTTATCCGTTCATGCTTGTCATTAATTTGTTTTTTTTAAAATTTATTTTCAGTTGTTTATTTTCTATTCCCTGGAGATGGGTTATACTGCAACTTTCAGGGCAATGTTTGAGGATCGCGAATTTCGCACTTTCTCATAGTTTCAGGACTGCTTCAGAGGTACATGGACGAGGTGGGCATCATTAACGTTCGTGGGACGGGTCGTAGGTCGAAAACTGCTTCGAAGTACGATAAGGTAGGGTGACATGATTTCCTGAAAACCGTGCAGATTTATTGCCGACGTGCGAAGTACAAAAGGCGTAGGAGTGTATGCAGGAGTGTGCGATGTGTCTGGTGGGTTAACTGTTGTTAGTTTTAACAAGTCCGTTCACGCAACACATGTAGCAGATCACGATTTCATGTGGTCCGACGAGATGCGTGTTTGGTTGTGAGCTCTTCCGAGTTGGAGCACAACCACCCTCTCAGTCGTCTGCTATATGAGCCCCGTTCTACGAATCGCGCGCTCACCGTCAGTGAACTGATCGAATGCATGAGTCTGTTCCAGTAAAGTACACCCACTGTTGACA
The DNA here is from genome assembly GCA_014338405.1 of Paragonimus skrjabini miyazakii. Classification (NCBI taxonomy): domain Eukaryota; kingdom Metazoa; phylum Platyhelminthes; class Trematoda; order Plagiorchiida; family Troglotrematidae; genus Paragonimus; species Paragonimus skrjabini miyazakii. Next base: position 13,262 of record JTDE01004987.1, read on the forward strand.
TTAAAAAGTATGTAGCAGGGGTTGACGGGAAGTTTATAGCAACTGCTGGCGTTGGAAACATCCGCCACAGGGTAAGGCCTGCAATGCCACGTGAGTTTATTGCGTAATGTTGGTCACGGAAAGTTAGAGAACCTTGACGAGGTGCTGTCGGTAATTAGTGCGATCGGTGTAGTGCGCACTATAAGGGATGAAGACAATAGATATACGCATATCTGCTTCGCCCAGCGAACGCAGATTCAACTATTCAGACGTTTCCCACATGTGGTGAATGTGAATGTCACTCACAGGACAAACAGGCACAAGTATGTCTTGTATACTTAATCATACTTTAGAAGTTGGAGGTTATGTCAGTTCCTCGTGACAGACGGCATGGGACACGGCCGACCTGTGATGTACGGGTACGTTTGTAGTGAAGCGTATGCTTCACTACGTAGAATTTTAGAAAATTTTCAGAGAATGATGGGCGACCACGTTGCGGCGAAAACGTTTGTTATGGATAAGATGGCTGCGCAAATGAGGACAGCCCATGTGGTGTTCGGCCGCGAAATAGTATTGTGTTACTTTCATGTACGTGATGCCGTGCGTAAGCATGTAAATGGGCCAAATTCTTCCGTCATATTTGTTAAAAGACAAACTCTTTCGCAGTAGTTTTCTCTTCTACCGAATGGCTACAGCAGACAATGAGGAAGAGTAAGTTGCAGTGTTACACCGTTTACCTTAATTTCAAACATGATTTATATATCATTGGCCGAACGGATGGGGATTTTCTGAATTATTTGTTGTGTACTTGGCAGTAAATCATGTCGGAGTGGGTCATCCATGTGCGAAGCTATGTTGTCCACTTTGGCAATTGCACGAATAATAGGCTGGAAAACGCAAACCTACGGTTGAAGAAGAGAACGCACCCAAGAGACTTCCTAGCCGTCGCCATTCAGAAAATGTGGATTAACAGTTAATGGCTTCTGCGAGAGTACGAAATGCAAACGACTTATGGGTGCGATCGTCGTGAGGTTGTGGATGTCGACTGGTACGTGAAGAACATTCTTCACAGAGTGACCACGTTTGCAAGTCATCTTGTCCAAAAACATCTGAAAGGACGCACCCCACGACTCCTTTTCGAACCAATATCTGAGTGCAAGGTAAGCGGTTATCTAGTAATCACCTTGAAGATTGCAGCTTCGTGTGCAACAAGATGGTGACGATTTCGTCGTAGATAGTGTTGAGGGGACATGTGAATGTACATTTCACCGTACAATGTGGCTGCCATGCATGCACATTCTGTCGGTGTTCCGGAAACATTTCTACCCCTACGGTAAGGTCTTTTGTAGTTTTCCTTTCCCTTCACAAAGGTCACGTCCTAATTCATGAGCGGTGGCTGACAGAGTACAGCTTGTCAATTCGACGGTTGGAAGGCCCGCAGCCTCAGCCGTTTGCTGCAGCCAACTTCAACCGTCACTTTAAAGCCCTGCATCATGTAATTCAGGAACTGCACGACTGCAACAATCGCATGGCGGTAACTTGCTTTAACAGTAACATTGTTATTGCCAGTAAGATAGTAGAACGTGCAGAACGGGCTTACGTTTATACGGGAGGACACCCATAACACACGAAAACAAACGGCTACATCCTGTGCTGGAAAAAAAGCGGAGGTAGTATGTACATTCATCCAAAATTATTAAATACATAATTCAAAATTCCATTCCCACGTTTTTGTCCCTAGTGACTTCACTCGTCTACCTATGTGTCTGGCCTAACTCGTAAGGTAGGACAAATGTATGGAGCAGTTATAAGCGTCAGAGCATGGAGTACAGCTTAGCATAGTTGAAGTCAACTGGAAGGAGCAGCTTTTAAGTTGAATGCATGTGATATACTTAGGCGCTGATCATTGCTTTAGTCAACTGGATGGAGCACACCCCAGTGTCGGCGCAAGGCATATGAATCGGAATAACAAACGCGTATAAAGCAAGGTGAATACCAGTTTGCCAACCACGTTGCCAGGAATTCTTATCCGCCAAATAATCTGCTGAAGATGTGATTAGAACTGCTGTTCGTTGACTGTATTTCGTCTAATTTTTGGGCAGACAACCATGAACGCTGTGAATATTATGCTATTCTTGAACGCCCAGTGCAGCAAAATTGTGAATGCTTCCTCTGGTGTAAAAGGGGCATTTCCAAACATGGAATGTTCTCAAACGGAACAATGTCGCGTGCACGGTTCACATTTCCTACGATCGTCGTCTGCACACCGCGTGACCTGAATCGATTTCATAAAAACGCAGAACAGTTGAAGGTAATTACCTTCCGGCGGAATCCATAGCATCACATTCAGATGTTGAGCACACTACAGTTACTACGACAGCCCTATCATCGCACACATTTGTTCATATGCCCCTTGAGATCCCAGTGTGCCATCTTAAAACATCACGGTTGATAAACCACGGGTCATCTATGTGGCCTGATGTGAATGTCATACCAGCGCCGGGCGAGCAAACTACCCCGGGAAGGTATGTTGTTCAGCATGTTTGTACTTCTTGTTTAGAATACGGGGTTGCAGCCCCGTCGCCTAAGTGTGTAGCATGCGTCCACAACAGTAGACGCTCCGTCCAGTTGACTTAAGCTATGTTCAACGCATAAATGTGTATTATGCGTTCACATTAGCAGCTGTTCTGTCCAGCTGACTTGAGTTGACTTCAACGCCTATGTGTGTGGTATGCGTTCACACCACTAGCTGCTCCGTCCAGTTTACTTAAGCTACGATCAAGGCTGATAAGAATAGCAGGGCAGAAATCGGAATAAACGTGTATTTAGACCGTTGGGAATAAGTTTTAATGATCTCCTTCCGTTCTGGCCAAAAATTGGATAACATACTGGTAGCCGTCAGTGATCTCTGCGGCCGGCGAGAACACAGACCAACATTAATCAGAGTCATAATTGTCCGTGATACGAAGATAGAAGGGTTGTAGCTGAAATGACAGAGGTGGGAATAATTGTTTTCGCCGGATAAATAACGAGCATCAAAGTTGGTCATTATCTATCAGGTAGGTGAGCCTTGACTCGCGTACACATGGCGAGCTACATTCAAGCATAGTCAATAAACAATAAACAAAACAATACGCACGTTGTTAATGATAGGATAGGGCATGTTACACATGTTTACAACCACGTGATAACGTGGACCATTTTCCACAGGAAATACCATGAGGGAACGAGGCTGAACATATAATTCAGATGTATAACTAACCAGCAAACATGGTGGCATAGCTTCCATTAGGAAATGCTGTGATATACCGTGTAAAAAGCAATACAGACGCAACGTGGTCGAAAATTACAAATTCAATTATATCTCCGAAACCACTAGAAATTGAGCGTTTCTGCGGGGTGGGTATACGTATTCCACCGCGAAAATTCCGATGGAAGCATTTTCAGAACGTAAAATTGATTAGGAAAGCCGACATTGTGCTTTTATCGAGGAAAAAAATGACGATACATTTTTCTTGATTAAAATGACAATATGGAAATTTTTTAGGTATAGCTGATTTTTCTCACCGCAGCACAACTATTATACTGGTTGAAGTCTATATATATTTGTCCCGTGATATGCACTTTAATATTTGATGAAAAATTTGGAAAATTTCTTTTTGCGCCTAAATACTCGTTTCCAACTTGTTTCGCCCTTGAAGCGCCATACCGGCGATCGACACAATTGCTGTTATGATTCTCGTAATCTTAACAGCTGGGAATCTTCTTCATTGTCATTCTTCTCGCAGGTCATCTCATCCCCGTTCCAGCGTACATCCGTATTTCACGGAAAAGTTGACAACAATGGTACCAACGATTGGTACAGATGGCGAATATAGCTAATAAAGCAAAACCTACTTGTCTAGTTTTAGAGCATTGTCCAACGTTTAAGTAGTTTTATAGGCGTTCCTCAAGTTTGTAGTTTTATAAAATCTTAGTACTCACGTTTCAACAACCCCAGCATTCACATGGCCGACTCCGATGTGTTGGCCAACATGTGGCCAACGGTTGGCCACACAGTAGGTTAATCAGATAAGACTAATAACTGGTAATAACTGTGCTCATTGTGGTATTCAAACGAGCTGTTAAAAATTTCTAAAACACATTATCATATTCATAAATTTTAATCCCAATGCATTCACTACTACCACAATTTTGTGCACTTTTGTTTTAATCCGTGCCTCCATCGAACGCGCATTAACATTTGCAGTTAGGATTCTACCTTGCACATAAGAATCAACGCGTTTTGACTTTGTGGGGGCAAGAATATCGATACAAAAAGTGAAATGTTTGATGGATTCCTCGGTTGCTACTTTTGAGTCTGATGTAAGAAAAGAGGTATTCCAATTCAAGTATCATAGTAAGGAGAAGGACGTACACCAATCAGTGTACTTGATTGGACGGTAGAATACAACTGTGGGTTTGATAAATGTACTGAAGTCAAACTGACACTTGACGATGTTATGGTCACTTCCTGGAAATTGTCTCAGAACGAATGTCTCTACGGACGAGATACCTGTAGTTAATATGGGATCCAAAATATGTTTCTGTCTGTTGGGCGCTGAGACATGTTGGTTCCATCTATTCAGTTGAATGCATGAAAGAAAATCAGCTTGCTTTGCAGGAGCTGTGAATAAAGTCCAGGAGATATTTGGCATGTTGAAGTCACCACCTGTTAGTTTGTATTTACAAGGTATGTTTGATACATGACTTACCACCTCTACGAGGTCAGTCAAGTCACTGCTAGTAGCATTAGGCGGTCGGTAAATACATCCAATGAGTAGGTCGCGAGATCCAATAGAGACCATTAACTACAACGAGTCCTCCATTTTCTTAAGACTAGGCTCGTCAAGTGTAACTGCGGTAAATTGATGTATCCACCGCCTCATCATGTGAGACAACCTCTACGAAATATATTATATCCCATGAGGCTTAGTTGTGTGACCGGAGTATCAAGCGTACACCACCTCTCAGTGACGTGAATGATACAGGGATTAGACAAAGAGACAAAAGATCTAAAGATGTCCATCTTACTTATCAATTATCCTACGTGTAACTTTGTTGATCCACAAACTGAGAAAATTCGTCCCCCTCGTTTGCATTCCTTATTTTTCCCACTAACCTGACACTCGTTCCCACTACCTAACCCACCCCGGTTTGTTTTATTGAACTAATGTGTCATCAAATGTCCGCGGCGCGAGTGGCCGTTCTTGTCCTGGTCTGCTTGCGTGACGGTTCACCTTTGACCTTGTTGGTCCTGTTGAGAAATTATTGATTTTGTTGGACGAGACTATCGTCGCGAACGACTGAGGTTTGCCTTTTGTAATTATTGATGCATTTCTTTAATAGTACCGTAGAAATTGTTGGATCCAATCTTGTCTTCATTTTGGGGATCCGTTTTTGGGCTACGCATAACTCAACGATCAGACGTGGCTGGCAACGGTACGCAATCTGACGAAACCTAAAATTTGTTGATACCAAGGAATTCCGGACTCATGGAACCCAAGGAAATTTCTGGATGCGACAGGCAAGTCTGCTGTTCTGTAGTTTCTTTTTAAGTTTTTGACTCATGCGTTAGTCGTAGATCTACACACAGTCTAGAGAGTTTGCAGGCTAAATCTACGTTGTTGCTAGCTGAGCTTAAGGAACGTGAAGTCATAGCAGAAGTCACATTAGAAAGCAAGTTGGCCGAGGCTAGAATGGAAGTTGAGCAAGTTAGGTTGTTGGTTGATTTAGCTGAAGATGAGGATGCTCATGTTAAAGTTGATCTCGAGCAAGTGCATGCAGTTGATCGTTATGCTAAAGTGAAGCAGTATCTGGAGAACGAGAGCGTGAGGCTGGCTCCAGAATTGAGGCCAGTACAGCCCGAAGAGCATCCCATCCCAGTGCTTCCTCCCTATACAGTTCTGCCAACAGCCGCTAGTCTTGACCTTCCTAAGGATGAGTTGTGCTGATTTGATGGTGACCCCATAAACTACTGGAAGTCCGTTCGACAATTTGAGTGTTATGTCGAAAGGAAGGTATCGGATGATGGTCAACGGTTTTTGAACTTGTTTCACTACTGCCGTGGTCGTGCCAGAGAAGCCAACCTCTTCCTATCGCCCAGCGAGCGAGATACTGAGTGATGTGTACGGACAGCCGTACCATGCTGCTCGCTCCCTCATTGATGGGTTGTTACCTGCTGGAAGGACTGTACACAGTACACCAGATGCTCTTTCCAAGTTATCAATAAAGATGCAGAGCTGTGAGATGGCCTTAACCAAAATGAACTACCTCTCTGATCTGAACTCCTTAACCAACCTGGAAAGAATTGTTAAATCGCTACCAGTTAACATGCAATAAAAGTGAGCAGAGGTCGTAGACCGTGCACTAGCGTTTGGTCTGGAGCCTACTTTTGAACAACTTCGCGAGTTTATTTCACGGAATGCTCCAGTTGCTCGTAGTAGGTTTGGTCAGGTTGCCTACAACAGTGACCACAACATCATCAAATCCGTTGCAACGTATGACCCAAACAAGTTGAACACACCGAGAGAGGCTAGCAGACAGGCCAGGGCCCAAACTTACGCGGCAATTGAGCAGTGTTTATCGCCCTCTGCAGATAGCTGTCTCTTGTGTAAGCGGATTCAAGAGCTAGAACGCTGTCCTGAATTCCGTTCAATGAATGTCGAGCAGAGTTGAGACACTGTTCAACGAAAGAGCGGATGTTTTATCTGCCTTAAACCCTCTGGCGTAGCTATCCACTGCAAGCGTCCGTTGAGGTGCACTGTAGATGGATGTAGTGGCTGGCATAATGGCTGGCTACACTTGAAGCCCGTTGACACTAGGGTGGCTACTTCGGTGCATCAAGGCTCTTGCAGTGCAGCCAGTTGTTCAGGCCAGCAGGCTCGCATAGGTGTCACCCCGGTGCAAGTGGTGGTTCCCTCTGGAACTTTTACTACCTAGGCGTTTGTGGACAACGGGTCAGACACCACCTCAGTAAAGAAAAACTTCCTAGATCGTCTAGATATCTCGAGTACCACTTCGGCTCTATCCATTACGACGATCAATGAAACTAAAGCAACATACTGTATGAGCGTCAAGTTAAATCTGAGGTCGTTAGATGGAGATGAGACTGTTACCATCGATAAAGCTATCACTTCTACCCAGCACCTTCCCACCAAAGTGGAAAAAGTCGAACATAATTCCTCGCTACAAAAGTGATCCAAGAGAGGAAATTAGTAACTATCGTCCAATAAACCACACACCAATCTGCTCAAGAATGTTTGAAAAAATAATAAAAACGCCCATCGTCGAATTTTTAAATCGTTCACAGCACGGTTTCCTTGGTAAGCGCTCTTGAATGATATTTCAATTGGAATTTTTGAACCATATATCGGTATCTGCCGATGCAGGGAATGCGGTCATTATTATACTCCTAGACATGCAAAAGGCCTTTGATCGTGTGCCCCACAGGCGCCTGTTAATAAAAATAGCATCCCTTGGAATACAATACCCCTTGTACAGCTAGATTTTGTCATATTTCGAAGGCCGAACCCAAACTGTCAAAATGGGAGTGCACTGTTCAACGCCAAAGCCAGTGAATAGTGGGAGTGATTCAAGGAAGTGTTTGGTGACCACTGCTCTTCCTCATGTATATAAAAGACGTATGCGATGTTATTAAACATGGCCAACCTTTGCTGTTTGCTGACGACATCAAAATCGTTTACACATTCCGCCAGCCCATCAACCTTGTTTCGTGTCTACAAAATATACGGCACGATCTATCATCATTGAAATCGTGGTGCAAAACATGGCTCATGAAGTTGTCAGCAAACAATTCGAACATTATCACTTATGGTTGTCAAATACCCAATGGGTCCGTCTCACTGGACGGTCATCGTATTGACAACGCCAGATCCGTCCGAGGTCTAGGAATATGGTATTCAAACTTCTTCACTTTCTCTAAATAAGTACGCTTTCAGGTAGCAAACTAACAAGCTATATCAAAAGGACATTCCGTCTGCCGGCTGCGAGGTGTAACGTTTTGCACACTACTTTCTATTTCCTAATTCTCATTATTATTCACATTTTTTACTTTCCTCAACTTCACATACACAGCCGACGTTTAAACCCAACTTAATCGAACTAATCAATAATCGGTAAATACAAATGACACTTTTCGGGTGGCAAGCCTCGCGTTCTGTCTGCGTTCGGTGTCGCTGGTGCACAGAATTTTGGAGAGTTAGAAACTAGCGGAATCAACTGTCTATTGCGGCAAATTTCTACTTTTATCATCTTTTTGATCTCGTATTCGCACCTGGATTTTGTGTAGTTTTCAGATCCACTACAAAATTGGTGAGCCCGCGTTTATTTTCCAAACAGTTCTTTATCCATCTTTTGATATTGGTAAGGCTTGACGACAACATGGACATTGACATCAAAGGCGAACACAATGTTGCTTTAAAATTACCTGAGTACAGCGCTCGAAACCCTCGACTGTGGTTCTACCAGATTGAGGCTGTCTTTACCACCAGGCGAATAACATCAGAGAAAATAAAATTTTCATGCGCGGTGCAATCTCTTCCCTTTGATGTCGTTGCAGAAGTGGAAGACCTGTTGGAATCAGTCCCATCCGATTCCCCCTATACCATTCTAAAAGACGCCATCATAAAACGGACTGGGAGGTCAGAAGCTAAACTGTTGCATGACTTGCTCAACTCAGTCGAGCTAGGCAACTGGTCCCCATCCCAGTTGTTACGTTATATGAGAGGCCTTTTAGGCTCGCGGAAGCTCGATGATGTCATCTTGAAGCAGTTGTGTTCGGAAAAGCTGCCGTCTGCGGTGCAACATAGTTTAGCCGCCATGGATGATGACAGCTCATTTGACAAATTATCAGCCCTTGCAGACAAGGTATCAGAAACATTCCCCTTACAACCAGTGTGCGCCGCAACTACAGCTGTCCCCAAGTCGTCCCCTTCGATCTCAACTAATGACGATGGCCTAGAACTTCTGATAGAGAAGATGTGCCATCGTATGGACAGTATGACCATACAGATGAATGAGCTGAAAAATCATCCATTCAGGAACCGTGCACGATCTGCACGATCTAACTCCCGCACTCCATCAGGGCGGTGTTGGCACCATCAAACCTTCCGACACAAAGCGAAGAAGTGCACCCAACCGTGCACGTTCCGAACCCGCCAAGCGTCACCGTCAAACCGGCAAGCCAGCTAGTGACGGCGACTACTGTCGCTGGCCCAGCAGGAACATGTGGCCCATTTTCCATCAGAGATCGATCGACCGACTTGCGGTTCCTTATCGATACCGGAGTCGAGCCCAGCATCATTCTACCGCAACCAAATCATCGACTTCAGTCTGGCCAGTACATTTTACGGGCCGCAAATCAAAGTCGCATCAAAACCTACGGGGAACGCTCTCTCACCGTCGATCTCGGTCTCCAGCGATGTTTACGATGGATATTCCTGCTTGCTGATGTTCAAACGCCACTCATCGGTGCCGACTTCCTGGCACATTTCAACCTTTCCCTTGATGTCAAGAGGCGTAGGCTAATTGACAACACCACTGCATGTTCAGTGAACGGTGTCCAATCGACGATCGCATCAATCGGTATCCGACCTGCTCTTTCACCAACACCGTCATTCGCAGCACTGCTGAAAGAATTTCCTTCGTTAACTCGGCTGTGCTCACATACCGAGACGGTAAAACACAATGTGGTACATCATATTATTACACGTGGCCCTCCGATTTTCGCTCGCCCACGCCGTTTACATTCAGACAAACTCAAAATTGCCAAGGCTGAATTCGAACATATGCTTCAGTTGGGCATAATTAAACCTTCAAACGGCTCTTGGGCAACACCACTGCACATGGTACCGAAAAAGTCTCCGAGCGATTGGCGACCTTGCGGTGATTACCGTGCTCTCAACAATTGCACAATCCCGGACAGGTACCCTATACCACACATCCACGATTTTTCCTTAAGACTCACTGGCGCTACTATCTTCTCCAAATTAGACCTAGTGCGTGCCTATTACCACATCCCGGTCGCGGAAGAGGACATTCAGAAAACAGCCATTACAACACCTTGTGGACTTTTCGAGTTCACACGAATGCCCTTTGGACTTCTTAATGCGGTTCAGACATTTCAGCGATTTATGGACGAAGTATTACGTGGACTCCCCTTCGCGTGCATCTACATCGATGATAGTTTGATGGCTAGCCGCTCAAACGAGGAGCATTTTTCTCATCTTCATGCTGTTTTCGATCGTTTCGCGCAGTATGATACTAAAATGCACATTGACAGGTGTGCTTTCGGAGCTAATTCATTGGATATCTTGGGACATCGCATCGACCAAACCGGCATCACACCTTTGCCAGATAAAGTTGAGTCCATCTCGACTCTTCCGATTACTACTACGATGACCCAACTCCGACGATTTCTCGGCATACTCAACTACTATCGACTTTTCATCCCTCATTGCGCAGACATTTTAAAACCTCTGACAGACCTAGTCGACTCCAAACGTAAATCAATCGTACTCTCACCCGAAGCCAAGGCAGTTTTCTCAGCTGCAAAGGAAGCCTCATGTCACGCCACCAAACTATGCTTCATCGGTTGCGATCCAAATGCACATCTCCTTCTCACAACAGATGCGTAAAACGCTGCCGTCGACGCAGTTTTAGAACAATCGATAAATGGCGAACAACATCCCTTAGCTTTTCTCTCCTAAAAGCTTCAGCCAGCACAGATTAAATACAGCACCCTTGAACATGAACTGCTGGCAATCTATTTGGCGATCCGTCACTTTCGGCACCTTTTGGAAGGCCGACACTTTGTCGTGCAAACCGACCATAAACCTTTGACATTTGCATTTCACGCCAAACCCGACCGGTACTCCCCGCGTGAAATCAGGCATTTGGACTATATCTCCCAATTCCCCGCGGACTTCTGACACCTACGTGGTGATGCTAACATCGTTGCTGATGCTTTATCACGTCCCGATGTCAACTCAGTCCAAGCGCCAACTTCCTTCGACTTGTCTAAAATGGCGACTGCCCAACAATGCAGTGAGGACATGAAGGACATTTCCATCTGTAAGTCCTTGAAACTATCCACCATTCCTCTATCGACACAACCTGAAGACATTTTGTGCGATACTTCAACGGGTAAACCTAGACCTTTTGTCCCACTTTCACATCGTCGCACTGTTTTTAATCATTTCCGCCGTTTATCTCATCCCAGAAAACGTGGCACACTGAAGCTGATTGCACAGCGCTTTGTTTGGCCCTCTATGAAGAAAGACGTTCACCTACGGTCACAACAGTGTATGGAGTTCCAAAGGAGTAAAGTACACAGACATACGATTACCACACCTGGCACATTCTCCCAGCCAGACGTCCGTTTTCCCCATATACACCTTGACATCGTTGGCCCACTACCACCCTCCAAAGATTGTAGGTCTATATTAACCGCAATCGACCGTTTCACCCGTTGGCCTTTAGCTGTGCCTATTAGAGATATTTCAGCGGAGACAGTCGCCAAAACCTTCTTGGAACATTGAATCGCTAATTTTGGTGTGCCATCCACAATCAACACGGATCGAGGCACCCGGTTTCAATCCTCCCCTTTCCGCAACTTCACGGAGTTGCTGGGTTGTTCGCACAATAAAACGACAGCGTACCATTCTTGTGCTAACGGTTAGTCGAACGTTTTCACCAACAACTAAAAGCTTCGATAACCGCGCAGTCGGACGCAACGAAGTAGATTGAGCGTCTACCACTCATTCTCCTTGGAATCCGGTCTACCGTTAAAGAGGACATCGGCTGTACCACCTTTGAATTAGTTTACGGCACCAACTTGCACCTCCCAGGAGAATTGATCCAACCCTCAACTCACTCAGACCCTGGTACGGATTACGTTTCGCGCTTACGACAACACATGTCCGGCCTTCGTTTCACGCCGACACGTCATCACTGGCACCGAGAACAAATCTGCAGATTTGTTCACATGTAAATTTGTGTTCATGCGCCAAGACGCCACTAGGAAACCATTACAACCACTATATCTTGGTCCCTTCAAGGCGGTTAAGAGTGACAAAAAGTTCTTCATTATCGACAGGTCTGGACCAAACGAATCCGTACCCACTGACCGACTAAAGCCAGCTTACAAAGAGGAGAATGTTGACGCACCGGACACGATGCTGACTGAAAGACACCCCTCCCCACCCCTGACAATATCACATCCACCTGCAGCCCAGCCCCCTTGGTCTCGTGAAAAACGTACCACACATAGAGGGCGGTCTGTACATTGGCCGAAACACCTGACAGATTACAGTACGTGATGTGACTATCGAGTGTCTGGTTTGTTCTCTCTTCATTGCCGTTCTTTCATCGTGAGTTTTTGCCCACAAACGCTCTGGTGGGGGAGTTCTGTAACGCTTTGTACATTACATTCTATTTCCTAATTCTCATTATTATTCACATTTTTTACTTTCCTCAACTTCACATACACAGCCGACGTTTAAACCCAACTTAATCGAACTAATCAATAATCGGTAAATACAAATGACACTTTTCGGGTGGCAAGCCTCGCGTTCTGTCTGCGTTCGGTGTCGCTGGTGCACAGAATTTTGGAGAGTTAGAAACTAGCGGAATCAACTGTCTATTGCGGCAAATTTCTACTTTTATCATCTTTTTGATCTCGTATTCGCACCTGGATTTTGTGTAGTTTTCAGATCCACTACAGAGGCTGGCTGTTTACAAAATAAGCGCTCGACTTCAACTTGAGTATTGTATCTTCACTTACTGCCACCTACGCAAATCCGATAGGACTGTTTTAGAAAATCTTCAACGATCATTTACCAAAAGCCTAATAGGATATTCATCATTACTCATCTATGGAGAAGACTGTCAAACACTTGGCATTGATCCATCTTGGTTACGAATACTAAATTTAAGTCATACACTTCTGTATAAACCGATACACTCGGACACCATCACTACAGCGTTCGCCGTTCATTTCCAACACAGCTCCTCATATGGTCTAAGAAATAAGGGTTCCATTTTGCCAACCCTGTCAGCTCGCAAAAAGATACGAGCCAACTTCTTTATTGTAAATATTCCTATATTTGCAATAGACTTTCGAATGAAATCAGAGCTAGTAACAGCATTCAGCAGTTTAAGAAGGGCCTCGACAGCTTCCTTACACCATCAAACATAATGTCAGTCTTCATGCTTTGTGTATCCTCTGATGACTTTTTGAATGTGGTCCAGGTAACGTTCAGCCGTTAGCAGGATAAACGCATGTACCCGTCTTCACTATCAGGGTCCCATCTAAAGCAGCTTGCATGAAACTGTTCACTGCTTATCCATCGATTACTCACACCCCATCCTGCATCTGATTCATTACGCACTAGCGAAACCGCATCATTTTACTCACGTGCGTCACTTATATAGAGTTGTACTTAAAAAAAGAAAAAGTAAAGGATTATATCTCACATATACACTTTTCACATTTTATATATATATGCCCATTCGTAATAACCCAATCACCTTGGTAATGAATCAGACGTTAATTAATGGTAGCCAGTATTGACGGTTAACTTGGCTGGCATACAAAAACTCCCCACAGAAAACTGTAAAAAAATACTTCCTCGTTTGCCTTAGATAATCTAATCATAACACCAGTTCACATCGTGCGTTGTCTCCCCTGCCTCAAACCCTCCCCATTATCCATTAGTAACTGTAGCGTGCTATGAAATATATATACCGCGTTAAACATTGACCCGATATAACAAACTGGTGTCAAAAATACAAAATAAACCCACTGAAACCTAAATTCACTTCGTGTGCTATCCAACCCTGAATCGAAACCCTCCTCATTGACCATTATTAACTGTTGTGGGCTATGAAATATAGATTCTAGCTTAAACATTGACCCTGTAAAACAAACTGACGTCAAAACTTCGGACGGAGTTTTCATTATCACGTGATAATCAGTCTAGA
>JTDE01004987.1:33481-53026 GCA_014338405.1 Paragonimus skrjabini miyazakii
TCCAAGTTTGGACTGGATATCAACACAGGTAAGACATTTTCTTTCTTTCAGCCTTCTCCGGGCGGAGGTGCTGTCTGTGCACCTCCACCCCAAATCCGCATCGATGGAGATGTTGTCGGCAGTTGTACAGATTTCTGCTACTTGGGCAGCAATCCGTCTACCAATCTGTCCGTGGAACGCGAGTTGAGAGCTCGTGTGGCAAAGGCTAGTACTGCTTTCTGACGTCTTGAAAGACGTGTTCGGAAGAACCACAGCCTGAAGCCGAGCACTAAGTTCTTCGTCTACCGCTCAATGGTGCTGTCTATACTGCTGTATGGCAGTGAAACGTGGACACTGTATCAGTGGAACGTGCGCTATTTGAGCCACTTCCATTTGCAATGTCTAAGACGCATCTTGGGCATTCGGCGGTCGGACATGTTTCCGAACACTGAAGTACTGCGGCTAGCGGATATGAACAGGATGGAAGCCTTGCTGATGTTGAATCAGCTTCGTTGGCTGGGTCACGTCCGTCGGACGGGCGATGACCGTATCCCGAAGCAGGTGCTGTATGGACAACTGAGATCAGGTAAGCGAAGTCCTGGTGACCCAAAGCTGAGATTCCAAGATGCTGTGCAGGTAAGTCTTTCACGTTGTAAAATTGATTTTAGATATTAGGAAAAATTAGCGTTGAACCGGACTGCTTGGAGGAATACAATTCGGACGGGCATCCGCGAGTTCAACGAGCAGTTATTGCGCGGTCGAGAACTAAAGCGTGCGGTACGCAAGGGAACCATTGATGTCATAGGTCGTGGTGACATGACTATATGGCGTTGCGATGTGTGCGGCCGCGAATGAATTGGCCGTTTTGGATTAGTTGGTCACCAACGTACTCATAACGTACCGTCGAAGAAGAGACAACGAGTACGCTAAGCTCAGGTAAGTCATACCGGCATATCTGTTCTGTTTTTGTTGATGATTGCAACGACCAAGACCATGGTCGTTTGGCAACTATTCTGCTCCTCTTTTCAGCAACTTGGGTGTCCATGATCTACCTACTCTTTTCTTGGGCTTTGCTGGTGTATTTAATGGTGAATTGTCTGTTTGATCTCTTCGTAGTTCAACTTTGAGTTTTGTTTTTCAACTGTATCCTCTCTTGAATGCAATAGCATGCATTCGTATACTTAAATGCTTCTTGTATTACAGTTTACACATCTTTCTTCTTAGTATAGATCTTGTCATTGCAGTCTCTCTCACTATTTATTTTCCGAGAGATAAGGGTTTCCTTTTCGTGCTAGCCATTCAATTGGCTAACCAGCTTTGGTCGGCTGGACACAAAGGCCTCACTCACACACCTACTGGTCCTATTCCTTCGGGTTTACACCGGATACGTGGTGTGTGAGTGGAACTGCGAGTGGTGCAGCGCAAGCCACTTGCGGTGATGGTTTAAAGCGCAGGCGTCATTTGGCTTCGGTCACTGTGACAGGCTAATCCGTTTTGGATGCTGCCAACCAGCCTTTTGGAAAAGGTGGTCTCTAGAGTATGTGTCAGCGTTGCGAGCGCGCCAGGGGGGGTCGACAAGGCAACGTAATTTCCAGGTGGGTGACGTTGTTCTTGTTATATCCGATGGACTGATTCGAGACCAGTGGCCCCTGGGTCTAGTTACGAAATGTGAATTAGAAGCTGACGAACTGGTCCGTACTGTAGAGTTTCGCACGAAGACAGGTTTATTGAGGAGAGACGTGAGGCGTCTTTTTTGTTAGAGGGAAATGACTGTTAGACACTGCGGTTCGCGAGGTCTCCAACGTATGTCGTGTGGATAGCTATATTAAGTATAGGTAGATAATGAGTCAGAACTATACAGCAATACCAGTGGTCTGTCAGTTGCAGACGAATTTTGGCGGGCGCTCTAACTTTGTTGATCCACAAACTGAGAAAATACGTCCCCCTCGTTTGCATTCCCTATTTTTCCCACTAACCTGACACTCGTTCCCACTACCTAACCCACCCCGGTTTGTTTTATTGAACTAATGTGTCATCAAATGTCCGCGGCGCGAGTGGCCGTTCTTGTCCTGGTCTGCTTGCGTGACGGTTCACCTTTGACCTTGTTGGTCCTGTTGAGAAATTATTGATTTTGTTGGACGAGACTATCGTCGCGAACGACTGAGGTTTGCCTTTTGTAATTATTGATGCATTTCTTTAATAGTACCGTAGAAATTGTTGGATCCAATCTTGTCTTCATTTTGGGGATCCGTTTTTGGGCTACGCATAACTCAACGATCAGACGTGAATCGTTACACTACGTTTGTGAGTAACAATTAAGTTGAAATAATTCTATCAGGCATAACATTCAAGCTGCTAAAAACTGCATAGCTGATGGAGCAGTAGGCTGCGAAATATCATATGGAGATATCCAGTCTAGGGGATGTAACAATTTTCCACTCATGTTTGAGTGGATGTCGCAAAAGTCTGACTCTGCGACAGAAAGTGCTGGAAGAGTGTCATTACGGTGGGGTGGCTGAGTAGGGCATGGGGAGCGGGGTCAGGCGGTGATGGACGAAATACGGGACGGTGCACTAAGAAAGGACTGGGCGGGAAGACACTTGTGTTAGTTATACAATCAGGTGGCGATGTACCCGACGGAGTACATACGCCGGGAATTTGGTTACTAGTGGTATTTCTGCTTTGGATAGAAGGATTGAGTGATGCATGGAATGTGTAAAATCTACTATAGTTGTGCATTGGCTTGAAACAAGCAGAGGACCAATTATTCGTTTTCGTCTGCTAAGCATTGTTTCTTGATGTAATTTTTTGAACCAAATATGCAGCATTTATGAAAGACCGTCGTTTTACCCTTATGTTGCAAATCTAGAAAATTGTTTTCTAGTAAGCACCGTACAGGTTTTAGTGATGGTTCGGAGACCTGTTCAGGCGTTTTGGGTCACCGGTTGGTACTTCGCAGTCACTATCAACAACTGAGAGAAATGCCTACAGTAAGAAGGAGACCGATTTGATTGTCTGGCCTCGTCTTTGTTCGCAAACTTTGGGATACTGCCCCACAACACTCTGGAGATGGTGATCTGCAGATGTTGCAGTCAATCGGTTTCATTTGGCGGCAATATATGATGGTCGGCCTATTGATTAGTTTTAGATCAAACGAAGTTGACTACACCGTTATCACTTCCTGGAAATTGTTCCGAGATGGACACATTAGCAGGTGGTATACATGTCGTAAAAATGACATGTAAAGTGTGGTATGGTTTGGTAAGTGCTAAAACATGTCGATGTAATCCGTTTATTCAGATAACTGCGAGAAACTCAGATTGCTTCGCAGGGCTGTGAAAGAAGTCCAAGAGAGTCTGTGCACGTTGAAATCTCGCCGGTTGTTTTCTACTGTGAAGGCAGGGTTCATACATCGTTAGGCCCATTAACAAAGTTAATGGTGCCATCCTGATTGACGTAAAATGGTATGTTGACGCAACCCAAGAGTAACTCATAGGATTCTCTTGACACTAACAACCACAAGGAGTCATCAGCCGTATCAAGACCAGGTTCATTAAGTATGGTTGCAGAATATTGCTACCTTAGTTGAATTAAACACCTTCCACCACGTCCTGCATCGCGATTTTTACAGAACATATAAGAATTTATAACATGTATTTTTGCGTCTGAAATTTCAGTGGTACACAAAGCTTCAGTGACCAGAATAATGTGAGGAGCACATAAAAGACGCAGGATCTAAAACTGTGTACCTCACTGACTCATGAACGTGCATTAAAAGCTATAATAGTGCATTTTTTCTTATTCGACGTAACTTTCAGACCTTTAAAATGTCTAAAACAGAAGGGTTTTGTGCTTCAAGGGCTCTGGTGACGTTGCTTGATCTGATGCACATATAATGAGATCAAGAAGGATGCAGGTGAATTGATGTTGATGGATTTAGTCAGGCGTTTGTTTGACAGATTACAAATGCCAATTACCGTCAGCAAAAGTTCACTGAACTTTCCATTGATGAACTCCACATACATACACAACGTTAGTTTTGAAATGCACGCAACAAACGAGGAGGCCGACTGAAGCGATCGAAAAAAAGACCCACTCAACGGCTACTGAAGTGTTAGACGATTGACCAGGTGAATATTTCTTCCTTTGAGGCATATCTATGAACGTGATAGTGAAAGTGTTGGCTTGAAAGTTTTGCTCTTAGTCTTGTAAGTATAAAACTATTGGTAGCTGCATGAGGTCCCCTTATACTTATTTCCATGTTTTTTCTTGTATCATGAATAAGGTTGGAAATATGCAGTTTAAGGATAACCACTTGAAACTGCTGCCTGCGTTCAAGCGTTCTCCGAGTTGAGTTAAAGATTCCGGTTATTCAATGCGCAAATGTTGAAGATTAACAAAATTTTGTGAAAAGCATGAGATACGGTTTAAATTTGTTTTACAACGCTTCCGCACTATCTGTACACGGCATTCAACTATATTAGAATGTTGGATATATTTCGGTTTTGGAAGCTGGTCGGGGAAAACTCCAATTCCCCAAAACTACCGTTTTACTTGCCATTGAAATGGCATAACTCTACCGTTTAAAGTGAACTTCATGGTCGGCAAGATCATGTTCCACTTCACCCTTAATGTGCGTTCTCAATCTCTGTGCCAGTTTCTGGCACCCCGTATACACGCTCATCCTTCAATTGGGACATCACTCTACTGTCTGGAACATTGTCTGAGCCACTTCTGTCCTTGGTTTCTGATTGGTCACAAACCTTTTAAATGTGGTCTAGTTTGTGACCGTGTTGTCTTCGGAGTGAGTGGCATAAAGTAGCTCTGTCCGGAGGCCAGTCTTTTTTCTGCGTTCATTCGTTAGCTTCAGATGGTTGGGTTTGCCGGAAAGATACCTATCAGTCGTGCATACTTCGTAGTCAGTTGTTCATTACCGTCGAACGTCATTCCGTAATCTACCATTTTACAAACCGTTATTCTGTTATCTGTTTACGCGTTCGGAGGCCGTATATCCAGTTACAACAAAGTGTGATCGGTGTTCTGTTTCATTTACACTATTTCACCACAGGAGTGCTGAGCGCATTTCCATCCGCATTGCTTTGCATCAGCAGCGAAAAACTGGGGCGAAAAAACACTTGTAGCTGTATCGAAGGCCACTTTGTGAAATGGAACTACAGATTTTATTTATCTTGATTATTTTCCTGAAACTTGTATATTGGTGTTGTCGACGATTCAGCGAGTTTTTAGCAAACTGTACACGGGTTCGAGGTTGAAGGCCAAGTCAAATTGACCCAATTACCTTGTCCGTTTTGATATTCAGAGATTCCTGTTCACCTAAAAGATAGTCGTTTACAGAAGAGTGTAGCACCGTTTTTGTGTTACGGAGGGTAGAAATAAAAGAGTAAAATAGCGGTATAACAATGTCTGAAGCAAGTGAAAATTAACCAACGCCGTAAAACAGTCCCTAGGAGCGCAACTAAAAATCCCTAGCGGAAGGTTGCTCCAGTGATCGATATCCTTTTTAGTGAAGATCCGTTGCCTAAGCATGAGCCAAGGTCAAAGCTTGTGGAGTCTCTTGTTGTGACCTCTTCGACTGTTATTAGCTGCCGAGGTGAAGAGTTGTTGCACGAGTCCTGCGCCAAAAAATGTGCAAGGATTAAGTCACCCGAGAGTCTTAAAAATTGAAGTGGATAAAGACCAAGAATTTCGAGACGAGACTCGTAAGAGAAATGCCAGGGACCGTTTTGGCAGCTACTCGCCGGACACGTTCAATGGTGAGCATATCCTTTTCCAGGCCAGTGTCTACTATTTGATCAGCAGTGGCTTTATATGGACCCCGTGAGGCGTTTAAGAGGTACATCTGTCTATACATTTTGCCTACGAAAATGATTCCGATTCTGTTTCGAACTTCAACGATTGCAGCGTTTATCATACTGGTTTGAGACTGTAGACGCAAGTCACCCGGTTCCAGCCAGCTCCACTGATCCAATATCCAGCGGGTGCCCGCTGGTACGGAAAACAATCATGACATCGCGCGGCCGTCGGATCTGTTGGAATATATTGCCCAAGCGTTTCTACTGCCTAGTTTTGTTTTGTTTTGTCCTTTTTATATGACAGTCTCTCAGTTTTGCCGTTCAACGAATCTTACTCGAGCGTACATATTGTTTCACTGGTTTGAAGGCCACTGTGTAGCCTATTTGCCTTCGGTTGGTCTGCTTTACCAGGGGTAAACCTTTTCTCTCCTAGTTACATTATTAAAGGGACTCGTGAGTAATTTATGTACTCATCTGTTATGTTTGTTCCACCTCAGGCAGTCAATCTGTGATATGCGGTACATCTTTCTTGTTGACATTGACCGTCCCATTTGAGGCACGCGGCCGTATTTGTCCTGCAAATCATGCTTGCAAAATAATACCGTAAGACACTTGATCAAATCCTATTCTGAATTCCGCGGTCGTTATTTCTTTAAGTTTTCCAGGATGAGGGTTCGGTCGTAATAATCATCGAAAACAAAGTGTAACACAGCTCTTAGGGATTAATGAATTTAATGGGTTCGATAGGTTTTCCTGCAGACTTAGCAGGTTCTCGACTTGTGGGCTACCTGCCTCCTGAGCTTGTCAAAAGGGGAGGGTGAGTTCGGATTCCTCTCTTGGTATAATATACCGAAGATACCGGGTAACCGTTGGCTTGTATGCATATTGGGAAATTTCTTCAGGAAACATGTAATTAATAGAACGGTGTGTGAAGACTTTGCTGGGTTAAAAATAGAACACTAGAAACTAGTAGATTCAACCAAGTAACAACCTGAGGCGGAGCCCACGCAGGCCCCGCATAGGCACTGGCGGGTATCAGAATTATGGGCTTCCGCCAGAAACATCGAAAATTGCTAGAAAGCTTGCTGAATTCATCTTACAAATAGCTGTTTTGCAAAAACAGATTTTCTATTCCTTGGGCCACGTTTTCGACGGTCTTTTTCCCGCGCGGGTAACTCGATTTTTGAATGAAATTTTTTATTGTCGCTGTGATTATGTTTTTGTCAATATCCGTTGCTCTGATCATCCAACTGCATACAGTTTTAATCAGTGTTTAACGTATTCATTTTGTCGACTAATATCAGAGTGAATAATTGATCATTTTCACTAATTCCTCAGTTTGTGTTTTGTCCCCGCTGCCTATCGCTTTTTTATGACGTTTATAATTGCCGTTTTTGTTCACAATTTGTAACACGGTGACACGCACGTGATCAAGCAGCATTGGTAGATCGGAGTTATCGATCGGTTGTGGCAAATTCGGTTGCTTGATGTCTGTCCAGAACCGTAAACAATGTCAGAGGTGCATATGCTAGTACCACCGACATCAAACAGCAACAGTGCATCCTGCTCGCTTCTTTAAAAAGGCCATTTATCTGTACGAGTTGTCTCTTTCTTTATCTCTGCCTGTCTCTTTCTCCAATCCGGGGCCGCGCCCATCCCATTACTGGACTCCAGTGAGCAGAAACAAGACAATTTTAGGAGTAGCTGCAAGACGTCTAGGAATGTCAATGCACTGCAGATAGGCACGGTAGAGAAAGCTCTGATTGAAAAAAAAAGCTTAATAATAATAGCGGTATATTTCCCAACGCATCGGTGAGAAACACGCTCAGATGAGCGTGATCTATATACACATTGTAACGCTAATCGCATACCGTACAAATAATTGTTAATTGTACAATACACCAATTATGAAAGTAAAGTAACAAAACGGAAATAATAGGAGAGAAAAACCCCAGTTTGTGAGGAATCAATGGAAGCACATGCATTTCCAAAAAAATTTCAAGATTTTCAATGTTCGCTAAAATAACTGCTGAGTAGTTACATTGACTTAATGGCCAATGTCATGCCAGAAATAAGATTTCTGAGGAGGGAAGAAATTCACCATCGATGAATTTAGCCATTATTTGATATAGACGATTGGGGAAAAATATGTAGAAACTTTTATGAAGATGAAGGAAGATAGGAGGGCCGGAATTGTTGTGGAGAAATGGACGATTTTCTGGAATGGGCTTCGGTAGTTCCTCAAAATCGACGGAATTTTCACACCTCGCGATTTGTCCAACCAGTACGGGAATTTGCTTGTCCGGACGTTATGGAATGTTGTCTCGCGTTATAATTAATCGTGGAATCAGAAATGAAAGGCAAAATTACGTGGTAAACGTGAAAACGTAAAATGATCATGTGAAGTATGACGAATAATGGAATATGTTATTTTCTGGCCAAACCGTCCATATAAAATTTATAATCTAATGTTAGTTGATGAAATGTATATCTCTAAGAAACACTTGTTATCGTGTAAGGGATCGATTTACAGCTTTTACTAGTATATGGCTACATCCGAATTCCGATTTCGATTTAGTATACACGGCCGATATATAGAATGAAAAAATGTTTAGCAATACGGGGGGATTTCCAGGTGGTCTATTACGATAGGAAGAAGCACAGATTTATATGTAATCACGTGAGGTAAACAGGTTAACTTATATATATATTCCAAACAGTTTTAGCGTGCACAGCTAGTGCATAGTGATTGATAACTGTACACAACTGGTTATCATTAGGTATGAAGTAAGAATGTACCAGAATGATTTGGTTATTACTGACAGGGGTGTGTATAATATTGCCATGTGTTGGCTATAGTTTTGTTGTTCGGCTGCAAGATTTGGACGTAACTGTGTACAACACTTATCCTGCCTGAGTAATAATATTCTTCGAAATTGAGAAATACCTGGAATAGTGAAGTTGATAACTTTGATCAGTTTGAAGTGTACGTGGCGTTGTATCATGTGATATATGTTTACCCTCAGACGTTACTATATTAGATAAGATGTATAGATGTTATTAAGTCAGTTTTCAAAGATATCGTCTCCAGGCAGGCAGAGTTTGAAAATAGAGATAACGTTCGTTAATGTTGGGAAAGTTTCTAAGCTTCGTTGGAATTGATGTATTTTCTCACTGGCCCTAATTGCATGTGGATGTTTGTTCCAAATGTATGTATCTTTCAACAGGAAAAAGTTGAACGCAGATTTACGAGCTTTAAGAGCTGTCAGAGTAAACTGTTTGTTCCTGAAGTTGTATTCTGAGCCTGGCTGAAAGCAAATCGCGAAACTGACAGTGAATTTATTATCATAAACTAGATTATACATGATTCCAAAATTCAGCTTGAGACGCCGTAGCCGAAGAAGATCCAGTGCAAGCGTCTGGTAGCGTTCTCTGTTATTCAGGAAAGACGGACAGCCCACTAAACCTTTCATGAGTGCACGTTGGGGACTTTCCAGAGCTAGCCTATCAGACTTGCGCAGGTGACTACATATGAATGTGTGGTACTCACGTTGGGATCGTACGCACAGTTTATAAACGTGTAGTCGAGCTGCAGAAAAAAATTGAGTGCTTAATGTAACCAATCGTTCGTCTAGTCTTAGCTACTAGAAAAGATATATGTTCA
The DNA here is from genome assembly GCA_014338405.1 of Paragonimus skrjabini miyazakii. Taxonomy (NCBI): domain Eukaryota; kingdom Metazoa; phylum Platyhelminthes; class Trematoda; order Plagiorchiida; family Troglotrematidae; genus Paragonimus; species Paragonimus skrjabini miyazakii. Next base: position 42,938 of record JTDE01004987.1, read on the forward strand.
GCAAAATTGAATGACTTTGAGTAGCTTATACCCAGGTCGCGGACTGAGTTGGCAGTTGAAATACCATGACCATCCAGCTTTATAAGGTCCTCTGGTATATGACAACTGTGTGCAACGATGGGGGATTCATTGGCTGAGAATTTCATCAGCCAAGTTTGACACCAAGACCCTAATGACATGAAGTCCTCTCGTACATTTCCAAAACAAGAATTTAGATCTCCGGGGGGGGAAATGTAAACAAGTTTGATTTTATCAGCGAACAGGAATAGTTTGCCATGCTTGATAACTTTACATATATCATTTATATACATAAGAAAGAGTAACGGTCCCAGGACGTTTCATTGAATCACTCCTTTGGTAACTGGTTTGGACGTCGAGCTGTCATCTTCTGTTTTCGCTGTTTGTGTGCGGTGTTAAAGGTATGAAGCAAACCAGCTGAGCAATGGGTCACGTATGTCGAAAGATGCCATTTTGATCAGACGACACTTATGAAGCACACGATCAAAAGCTTTTTGCATATCCAAAGGTATAATAATGCTTGCTTTCCCTGAATCAACAAGTTTTGTAACACGATTAAAGAATTCCAGCTGACACGTCATGCACGAACGTTCGCTGAGGAATCCATGTTGAGAGCGGCTTATAAGATTTTGTGATAATAAGAATTCAACCATGCGACATTGTATTATACTTTCCAACACTCTAGAACAACTTGAAGTATGGTTAGTGGGGCGGTTATTGTTGATGTCTTGTCACGAGCCACGTTTGTAACGGGACTGATTTATAGAATTTTTCCACTGGAGAAGGAAGGCGCCTAATGTTGAAGAAAATGTGTAAATAGTAAGCAAATGGAGAGGAATGTCATCCCCTCCGTATTTGAGAGCAGCAGGATGAACACTCTCAGGAAGAGGAAGATGAAAGTGCTTGATAGTAACTTACTGACAGCGTCTTTTTGCTGCATCAACAGAAACGTGGCTTAGGAACGTGTTTGCATTTACAGGGAGAGATGGAGGCAATATATTTCCTTCAATGTTGAAAGAAGCAGCAAAATATGAATTGAAGATCTCACAGATTGTTACAGGATCATCTACGGTAGTTTTGTTCTGTAGTTTAACTATTGAGATAATAGGGTCTCTTGTACAGTTCCTGCGTTTCAGTAACTGCATCAACTCAAAGCTCTTCTCCTTGATGTTAAGCGCACGTTTTCCTCATTTAGATGGAGCACTTTGGTTCTATATTCTAAAAGGTGTCAAACTTTTTATGCATTTGAATAATCAGGAAGATTTAATGTTTTTCGGTGCCATGGTTTGAGACTTTGAGCTTACATTGCTCCTTCGGAGTGAGAACTTAGCTTTTATCACACATATTACGGCGTTTTGATCTTTCCGAGGCTGCGATATTCTTGCAAAACCTGAAATGTCTATTAAATGCTTCGGTTACAGTACTAGAATCAGATATCAGAAAGAATGTGTTCCACTCCAAGGATCACAACAGAGTGATGAACATGCTCCAGTCAAGGAATTTTACCTGGCGGTAACATGTGATGTTCGACATTTTTACAGCTTTCCGGTCAAACATGTAGTTGACCACATTGTTATCATTTCCTGGAAACCGTTCTAGGACGGATACTGTAGCAGAAGAGATACCTCTTGTAAAAATGAGTCTGGTGGGTGCTAAATCCTGCTGGCACAATCCAGTTATTTGGACACATGCGAGCAACTCTTCTTGATTTGCAGGGGTTGTGAAGGAGGTCCAAGAGATGTTGGGTATATTGAAATCTCCACCAAATATTTTGTACTGTGTAGGCAATGGTGATACATAATTCAGTTCATTAATATGGTTAGTCATGCCGTCATGAGTGGCATTAGGTGGTCCGCAGACGCATCCTGAGAGTGGTTCACAGGATTCAATTGGTACCGACACCCACAATTAGTCGTCAATCCTATCAAGACACGGCTCATCAAGTATGGCTGCAGAATACTGCTCCTTTAAGTAAGCTGAACGTCAACTGCCACGTTCTGCACGGCAATTTTTATGGAATATATGATAATCTAAATCACTTAACTGTGTGTTTAAAGTCTCAGGGGGCAATTACCCGTTTCACGGGGTTCGCCTTGAAGGTCGTTCAAAAAGCAAAACGGTCCCTTTGGCGCGAATCCTCGATTTTTATATTTTATGAACTTTTAAAATCGGAATTTCAGGCAGAGTACTTACAGTACATCAATTGCAAATAGGCGGCGTTGATGAAAAAATTGGAATACATCGAAAAAGTCCCAAAAGTATTAGCTTGGTGATGAAAACTTTTTCCACCATTTTCGCGAAAACAGCCGACGTTTATAATACCACGCTAGGTCAAGCTGCCATAACGTACGCCGTCCGATAGGAATGTACACACACGTGGGCGTCGACAGATTGTTAATAGCGTACGGAACGGCTGACCTCCAAAAAAATGGTGAAAGTGCAGTGCCATTTTTTCGATGATATGCGTGTTTCGCACGTGCTGTCAGCATACTGCAGTTGAATGGGCTCAATGAAATGTAGTATGGGAGTGTGCGTGTGAACGTACTGGATATGGAGGAGTAACTGGCAGTTGCGTCTTACTAAATGTGTGATTGTTAGATTCAATTTACGGAATTCGTGGGTTTATGATTCTCCAAATAAAATCACAAGTGATGGAAGAAGCGCTGAGAAGATCACTGGTTTACTGCACGCCACCGTAATGGGTTATTACAAGTATTGTGCTACGCATGATAAACGGTTTCCCCTGGAATAATGTGGCAACTGGTTTTGTGTAAGCGCACTGCAAGTGAGGCATAACCTTCCTTGGAAACCATAGAAGCGTTAAACATCTGGATCCAGTGTCGTTATATGTCCGTTTACTGGACTCCATGAATGTTTCTGTTAATTCCAAAGCAAGACGCTTATCGCGCTTGACAGTCCATTACTGTAAAAACAAGAAGTAGTTAGAGAGAAACTTCAGGAAATGTACCCTGCGTAGTGGTGTATGAATTGCTGACAAAGCTGTTCGTTAGACGTGAGGCCGAGTCTCCGAAAAGCAGTGCGTTGGAACTTAAGAAAAAAGATTTAAACAATACGCAACAAAAAGGTGGATAAAAACAAACTAACTAACGAAGCGAATGAAGACGGCTTACAAATTCATGCATACAAACTGTCATGAAGTTTACGAGTGAAAAGATTTCTGGTCGGCAGAGAATGGATCCATGCCTAACTGAATAAGAAGACCGAGTTATCGGATGAAATATCAAAGTGACTGCTAATGTAACAACAACAAAAAGTGTAGTATTTCAAAAGATACTAACTGATTTTTCTCTTATTGATGATTGTTTGCTTGAAACGACCGAGACTCCTTTCCAAAGAACAAATCGATCACTCAAAGTCTGCACTCCAATGCGTTACTGTTTGCACGTTTTTCTAGAGGATAATCACCGTCGTTCGCTATAGTACAGGCTAGAATCAATGACCGTCCTCTTTTTCAATGAAATTAGAAATCTACTGTTTGCATTTTTCCTGAAACTGGCTAGTTCCTGTTCCGATTGTGCACAAAAATTGGAGAAAAACAACTTTCAAAAAGCAAACATCGTTGTTGAAAGAGGCTCGTGAAACCTCCAGAATGGTATTTATAACCAACAAAGAACTTACAAACAAAGAATTCAGTTCTCATCTGAGAGATGACAGCAAACCACGTGAAACTGAGAAAGCCATGTTCGCTGAAAACAAGCGAACGAAAACTGCACAGTCTTAAATTACGAACAAATTTATTCAAGTTTACATCGTATGGTAACAATAAACAAAGGTTCAACAAGACAGTCGAGAACGCTTGAATGCATAATATATGCACTATGGATTTCATCACATGCTATCAAGTAAACAATAAGGAGGAGGTGCTCCCCTGGTAAGTATCTCAGTCATCATTGTTCATATTAAATCAGACCATTTTCCAATTATCCCAAGGTGGACTCGCGAATTCAACACAATCATTCATACGCCTGCTTCCACATTCGAAACAAGGCGCAGAACCCATGTGGCATAATCAGGACTTTCGGCGTTAAACGAACTTGGATTACTGGCGTCCCGGAAGTTCTCCCGCGAGACGTTCCACCAATTTATACTGGAAATGTGCCGAACTGCAGCCACCAATGTGGCAGACAACACAATCGATCTTTCTTCAACACCAATCGGCCTACCGGGCGCATCAACACCAATCCCCCGATCATTCGTCAACGAAGTCTTTTTATTTCCCTGTCCACCACTCCCGAAGCGGCCGCACCAAATCACGACAATTCTCGACTACCCACAACCAGGACCCAGCACCAGACCACTTCAAATGACGCCGAAACTCTACAATCAGGAAATCGACAACACGGAGTTGTCTACGGACGTTTGTAGTGAATGTGGAAGGTACGTATCTCCATCCGAAGATCAAAGCATGGACAACCGGATTCGATGCGAACACTGCCCTCAATGGTACCACTGGGAGTGCGTGTATGTCCCCATTTTCGCAGACGATTTGTTCTGCACACGCTGCCAGCGTCACTTCGAGAGGTCTACTCGTTCAACGCATGGCATGATGGATAACACGTGAGTTGCCCTTCGTTATAATCCCGGTATTTTCTTTTTTTCCACAGGCTCGCCGCATAAATCCAACCCCTCCTCATCGTGGTGCGGCGGTGCAACTGGTGCGTGTACCAGGCCAACGGGGCTCTGGTATAAAAACCGTACGTCATCGACGTTTGTACTAATGTTCGTTTTTCGATGCATTTTCAGAAAGAACATGGAACTTTGAAGAACAACTGTGAATATATAGCAATCACATACTGACAAATAAAAGTATGATATCTATACTGTTAGTATTCTTTCGTTAGAAGCGTGCAGATCAGTCGTAATGGGGCTAGTAAGCAGTGCGAGTTTGTGAGATCGGACTGATCGTTAGTTGTCTGAGTTGGTCAATTCGAGTTACTCATATCTCATGATTTGCTCCCTTTTGTTATGTTGGTCAGTTGGCCGAGCGAAGCCGTGCAAACTAAGTTAGCTAGTGAAACCATGACCGATATAGATTCAACACACGCCATTCGACCTCGAAGGTCGTTCGGAGTGTGGTACTAACGTTCCACCGTGGGTCCACCGGGTGGACCTTTACTGCCAGACTTGGTTGCATTGTTGGTAAGTTGTTGGCGATTGACAGAATGCGAATAAGCCCAACTGGGTCATAAGATTCAGTGAATACGTATCCCCACCCAAGCACTCAGTAAACATCACTAGCAGTTAGCGGGCAGCAGTGACTGCCAAGTGTCCAAAATAACCTGTCCGAACGTCGTACAGAGAACTGTTTACTTGGTTGCTGCTGAGCATCGCTCTGGCTTCTGGAATGTTCCATGATTATTTTGTAAAACGCACGTATTTGTTCGACCCTTATATGTGTCCTTCACTCCCTATATGAGATAGCTATTTGAGTAAAAAAGCTAGATCCTTAAACATGAGCCCGTTGACGTTCAATGTCTCATACTAAACCACGTCGTAATCCCGGGGGCGACCGTTTGACCAAGCGACGGAGGACGATTCATCACACAGGAAGTTCATAGAGGGATCGTGCGCGTCTATGCTTACGGGAAGACGAACAGAATTGGCTAATTGGAAGCGTGAACAAAACGGAGTAGCAAGTTATGTCTGCTTCAAGTGGCCGGATGGAGACGCTTAATAATTATATGAAAATAGGAAACTAACAAGGATTACAGGTCGATGTCGGATAGCGCTCAGTCATGATGTCTTACATGTTGAATACGAAAAAGGAAGTGAGCATGACATGCAGGAACGATTGAAACGCTCGAGATAACCAACATTACTGTATCTGCTTACTCATAACTGCCGCAAGGCTACCTACGATTGCCAAGCACAGATGCGAAGTCGTGTTACACCCTGTTCCCAACATTTTCAGTAACCTGACAGATTGGCATTCACTGCTTTTACGGCGTTGTAATTCTCATAAATACGACTACGCTTAGTTTCATCGCGCGAACCTGAGCTTCACACCTGATATGCCATGTGTTCCCATCCAACCACTGAAAATGAGCTCACCTACTGAAACAACTGGCTCTTTTTAGCGAAACCTGACAAACAGTCACCACGGGTGTTGCTTGCTCAGAGCACAACTTCATACCAACAATTATGTACAATCCCACATTCATTCTTTCTTCATCACGCATCCCGAGACGAATGGTCGGCGTTGAGCTGAACATTCATTACTTGAAGTCAATTTAGCATAGCCATAACATAGGTGGACTGAATGGTCGGAGGCTACAGACTAGGGCAAAGGGCATAGTGACGTTGAGCGGAAGACTGGAGTGAGAAACTAGTGTATATTGGGTTAACATTCAAAGGGGATATCGCGACAATGCGTACAACCCAACGAATTATCTCTTCGCTCAAACGTACTTACAACGCAGCCGAAATGAGGGTCCTTAGTCAGACTCGCAGGTTACCTGTACCTACAATCAAAGGAGATCAACCTATTGGCGCCAAATCACACTGTATTTACCAACTCTCATGTAACTGCGAAGAAAGTTACTTAGGCAGAACCGATAGATCATTGATCTCAAGGATGAAGGAACATGTGCCTAAGTGGGTTCACAAACAGGTCTCAAAACCGGACACTGTAGTCACAGAGAATCGTAAGCCCCCGGCTTCGTCGATCGGACGACACATCCTGTCAACTGGCCACAACGTGCATCTGACCTCAGCCTTCACCATCATAATGCGCCACCACAACCCACGGTTCCTAAAATTTGCTGAAGCCGTCGCGATAAACCGGTTCAAACCTGTGTTGTGTGTACAAAAACAATTATTTGTGAACTTGAGGCTGCCATGGTCCTTAGTCGTAGTGAGTGTCTTTTAGATCACACGATTGGGCCTTTTTGTTATTGTTTTTTTTTTTGTTCATTCCCCCCCCCCCGAAGTACTGTAGACGTTAAATTGAAAGGTTCCCGTGTTATTGGTTATTTGGTACTGACGAGCCAATACGAAATACTAGCATCTACCAGTGTTCGTCTTTTAACTTTTTTGTTCACATTTTCAAATGTTAAATATTATAATTGAGTATTCGTGTTTTCGCCTGTTTGCTATCACCACCGAAGTCGTTATGTAATTGACCCGACAATGAAATGTCAAAAATAGACCGCTTGATAAACCAAATTTCACCTATAGTGTTAGTTTGTGGGTTACTCCCGTAGCACCGCTATTTCCTCTTTCCTACATTACCATTGTGTATGTCTGATTGTGGATAGAAAAGTAATGGTGGCAGCCACCTATTCTAAACTACAGGAATGTGCGACGTATACCGACACGAACTTCGTGCGTATTAACACGTATTTGGCAGTGGATACAACCATACCACTGGAACTGGTAGACACTGTCCATGCTTTGATCTTCGGATGGAGATACGTACCTTCCACATTCACTACAAACGTCCGTAGACAACTCCGTGTTGTCGATTTCCTGATTGTAGAGCTGCGGCGTCATTTGAAGTGGTCTGGTGCTGGGTCCTGGTTGTGGGTAGTCGAGAATTGTCGTGATTTGGTGCGGCCGCTTCGGGAGTGGTGGACAGGGAAATAAAAAGACTTCGTTGACGAATGATCGGGGGATTGGTGTTGATGCGCCCGGTAGGCCGATTGGTGTTGAAGAAAGATCGATTGTGTTGTCTGCCACATTGGTGGCTGCAGTTCGGCACATTTCCAGTATAAATTGGTGGAACGTCTCGCGGGAGAACTTCCGGGACGCCAGTAATCCAAGTTCGTTTAACGCCGAAAGTCCTGATTATGCCACATGGGTTCTGCGCCTTGTTTCGAATGTGGAAGCAGGCGTATGAATGATTGTGTTGAATTCGCGAGTCCACCTTGGGATAATTGGAAAATGGTCTGATTTAACATGAACAGTGTTAAACGAGATACGCACCGTACTGTCTGTGTAATTGGCGGTACAAGAACAAGGCATGCCTGTACGGCAGCACATATTTCACGGAAAAGTGGCATTCGCAGTTCCAGTTGTCCTGGTCAATACTGTGGGATCCCCTGCCACTTTCGGTTACCATTATTTATGTGGCGGTTGTTTCCACGGATAACTCCCGACTGCCCTGTATGTGTGCCGAGAGTTTATCCACCGCCCATGGCACAAGTTTTCGTGCTATGGTGTTAATTTCGGGATGACCGGAAATTGGGTGAAAGGCGCGGCTCTCTGTCGCCAGCTTAGCCTGCCTGTTCTTCATGATGTGCTGGAACACACTGCCGACTCGTTCTGCGGCTTTCCACAGGCGAATGCGACCGTCGAAGTCGTGCCGCTTGATTGAGTGATGAGTAGCCTCTACGAACTTTTTATCCCGTGTTCCAAATGTGGGAAACATCAGAGAGTGGCTGTTACGTCACTTGCTGGCGCGCGGAATCAGTCGCTGCTGCAAGTAGTTGAAGAACGCCTGGTCCAGTCACTGGATTTCTTGCAAAGAAGTTGGAGAACTCTTTCGTACTCCTGGTGTGCACAGTCCTGTAAAAATGTTTCAGAGCAGTGCGATCGGGACGCTATTAAAATCATTAAAGTGAGTACGATGAGACCCACCCGTTGGTTTACGTTTTTCAGAAGGTGCACTCGGCACAATAATTGCCGTACTAGCGGCAGTTCCTGAGATATCGCTGCCTGGGTGGCGGCGCTGTCGTCCATTATCATTGTCTTAGTGTTTATTGGCCCGGCGTATTGGATGAAGATGCGGAGGAACTGGGCAATGGCTTTGGCCGTTTCTTTCGCCAGCCATCCGAAGCAGATCGGCAGTCCCATTCCGCAGGCATCAATTGCAACAAGGACGAACAGGTAGTACCTGTCCGAACAGATTAGGTAGGTGGCGTCTATTCCCATAAATTCGGGGTACATAGTTCGCTGTTTGGACGTCCTAACAAAGAATTGAGAAACGCGGTTCTGGGCATCCAGAACGCAGCGGGCGCGCCTTGATTCAGAGAGTTTTATGGCTAGTTCTAATAGATACGAAGGAGAGCTTCTTTGGGCCACGTATTTGGCACGCAAATTCCATATGTCCCCAGTGGACGTATCTCTGTCGAACCTACTCCTTTTATAACTGCACAGTGTGAATGAGCTTGCACCCTGCATTAGTCATGGCAGTATTTCATCAAATTCCTCTTCGCTGAGACGTCGGCGACAGGGCTCCATTTGCGCAACGATGACGTCCACCGGGTTATTATGTGTATCGTCTGCTCTAGTCACCCGGTAAAACCCATCACTGCTCCGGATGACGTTCACGAACGACTGGTATCTCGTGTGCCCATGCGGTTTTGTGCGAACACCCCGGCTGGGACGTAGCGGTTGGCCCCTCCTGGTGCATATGAACACTCGTCGGCTTATCCCGCCCTCGTTTGCTGTCGTGGTGCGTATGCGGAAGCACGTCCCGGTGACCTGCTGAAATTGACGGAAGTCGGCTTCAAACAGGTCGAATGACTCGGAAGGTTTTGGGTCTATACCCGACCCAAAATATTGCCGGAAAATAGCGGTCAACTCAACGGTAAACGACACTGAACAAGAATCGAGAAAAGCAACGTGTTCGACATAGCGTCTGCATTTACTGGTTTTTATAGCGGTTTCGTTACCAACTTGTCCAGTGAAGCAGCCAGTTTTCACCTACTAATTCATTGGCTTGATTTGCTCGTCAGTTTCATTGCCTGGAATTGTCATCAATCTCACTGGTTGAGTCGGAGAGAGCGTGAGCTTCAATAAACTTGATTGCGAAAACAACGCGCTATTGAGGTTAGCTCACACTTTCAAGTCTTATAAATGTATTCGTTGCCATTTCCGAGATGAAATACGCCATCCTAACACCTGAGAGTGCTTCATTTTGCGGCGTTTTACAGATGTGGTCGAAATGGAAATAACGACCATACTGTGTTTGCTTTGCATTTCAACAAGAACACCAACACATTTGATAGTGAAACATGTATAACAACATTTCCAGCTTCCTTTCCTATGCGATATTTATACTATTGCTCTTTGTTTGCAAGATTTCAGGTAGATACTGGTCGATGAAAC
>JTDE01004988.1:20903-36357 GCA_014338405.1 Paragonimus skrjabini miyazakii
ACAAGCCAACTTTCGAACGATGCGAGAACATTCATCTCAAGCTAACTGGTCACCACCTGAAGAATGTAAAACGGTTGAAGAACATCTGGAGTGTATTATGTTACACCTGGACACTGCAATGACTAGTTCAGTTTCACTTCATACTCTACGCCCCACCTATAAGTCGTCCTGGCTCAAACCATTGACCAAGCGTCTAATGAAAGAGAGGCTGGCCCTGTGGGATGCATTGCTCCTTAAAGGAGATAGCTTTTCGTACCTGGAATTCAGATGCTGTCGTAATCAATGCATAACATCCGTACGCGCTAACCGCAGGACTCACCAGGTAGTATTTGCGGGATCTGCCGCCGATTATCATAAAAGGTTCTTTGAGCACATGGCCTCCTCGATCAGATCGAAAGCTGTCATACCCTCTGTCATGGGACTTTCAGGACACTCTACCCCTAACTATGAGGCAGCTGAGTTATTACTTGCTCAGTAGGCATCCGTCTTCAGCAACTCCGCATCACGGTCTTCTGTCCTGATCATTCCTTGGGTTCACCTCCTAACTTTATCCCGGCTAACATACGCGCCAGTTTACCCCTGCTGCGTGTTGACAAGTCTCAGGGACTTGACGAGATACTCCCACAAATACTGAAAGAATGCGCAGATGAGCTGGCGGAACCGCCTGCTCGTTTGTTCCAACACTCATATTATACCGGTTGTATTCCGGCCACTTGGAAGCACGGCGTCATCTCTCCCATTCACAGGGGTTGGGACTGAACGAACGTTCGTAACGTCATACCAGCTATGTAAAAAGTGATGGAGGGCATAGTAGACGATTTTGCGAGAAACTGCTTAAGTACCCACTTACTGTCGGCGCTGGAGCAGCACGGCTTCAAAAACGATCACTCATGCACGACTAATCTACTGATTGCCGCTGGCTCGTGGACAAAAGCTGCCGAAGAATATCTGGCTGATGCTGTGATTTTAGGCTTCACGAAAGCGCTGCATAAAGTTTATCACAGTAAACTACTGGGCAAATTGGATGATATGGGTTTATGCAGTGAGGTTCGTTTTTGGCTCAAACAATACCTACCCTGTCGGACATACGGTGCAACCTCTGTAGGTGCCCGACTGCTGCCAGCTGCTTCAACACACAACACATCTCACACACTCTCACCATTTCAGCAGTTCACGTGGTCGGTGCGGACGGACAACCTCCAAGCCGAGATAGAAGCTGTTGTGGAACCACAAACTCCGTAGTACTGAATCTTATCGGAATATCTCGAGGCGGGTATACTACATAGGTTTCATACTTCCAACTCTACAAGAAACCAGTGAAATCAAAAAGATAGAGTTATACAATATGCAAATATAAAAATTCGGGCTCACCAGTTTGTGTAGTGGATCAAACCACTATGAAATTCGGGTGTGAATGCGAGAACAAAAGTTGATGACAATGAAAGCGATCGACTGACAGTAGTTCGTTAAGGCAGGTTAATCTAGATTTCCACTACACCGAGTGAAATATCCAATGGATACTCTCTGTCGTGTTACTTCTGAGTAATTTTCAAGGCCACAACGGAGATAATTCAGGTGACCGATATATATGGAAATTTGTTGCGATAGACGGTGAATTCCGTTGATTTCTAACGCTCCAAAAATCTGTTTGCTAGCGACAGTGAACGCACGGATAAAGCAGGGCTCGCGACCTCCGACGTAAGAATTGTATTATTGATTATCGATTCGTTCGATTTACTTGGTTTAAACGTCGACTGTACATGTGGAGTTGAGGAAGGTGAAAAGTGTGAACAGCAATGAGAATGGTGAAATCAAAAATATTGTACAAAACGCTACACCTGTAGAAGGATACAACGCAAACCAGCATGAATCAAAGGTCCAGTAAGTCATTGTAGCAACCCCCTAGAACAGCTTGATTCTTGTTAGTATTTTGTCGCATAAGTTGACAACTCCTGCCAATGCATGTTTGTTTAGCCCAATTGTATGCCTTATTTCCGCTAATGTAGAAATTCTTCACCTTTTCCGTGCCGCGCGCTACACGCAGGACGCTCGTTGGCTGTACACGTTCTTTATTCTTGGTCGTGCTTTTCGTTATGTTCTGAACTATTGCCATAGGGTATCTCGTCGAATCCGGAGCGAGGCTTTGTGGGGAAGTTTCTACACCATGCACACGACTTACACAAACAAAACCTGAAACGGTGTCAGCAACGGAGCAGCATGCCCTATTACTCAATTCAAACTCAACCTGTGTGCGCTTGCTGGTTTCGACCGCCGGTTTCAGTTTTTGGTCCGTACCCGACCCGAAATATTGCCGGAAAATATCGGGCAAATCAGTAGCAAATGATATCGGACGGGCTTCGAGAGAAACGACGTGTTCGGCATCGCGTAGGCATTTATAACATTTGGATTACCAAATTGTCCAGTGATATATCCAGTTTTCACTTACTACTTCATTGGTTTGATTTACACGTCAATATTACTGGCTTCAACTGTCTTCAATTTTATTGGTTGATTTATACAGAGCGTGAGCTGAATTGTGGGGTACAATAGCCTTAGGTCAACTGCAGAGTGATGGCTCGCAAGGCTAAACTCATTAACCGTAGCGTAGGTCGCGTAAACCCGGGAAACCTTGTTCCCGTTCATTCTAATCTAGTTTGCTCATTGCTAGAAGTGAATTTATTTAGGTCGTGCTACCTGGGAATATTCAAGCCTGTTAATTTTATCTCCGTAGGGCTGTTGTAGTGGACAAGTAGGTATGTGCTAGACCCCCGTCCACTAACAATTTAAAACACCTTCCCTGAAGAGCAATTGGAACGCTGTCTCAACAGGCATCGAGCTAGAGAACGCAGCATGGTTTAGAAACAAACCGTATATTTCCAGCAATGTTTGGAGATATGATAAGTAATTAGCTCTAACCTAATCTGGGACCAACGGAAAAAGAAAAGAAGCGCGGGATGGGCTACAGCCCACTCGGCGGCACTCAAAAGTGCGTCAAGCGAAAAGTACGTGGAACCTTCGGATGCCTTAAAAAATGCTTGAAAAGGTTCGGGTCGAATGACCTTGGATAACAAAATAATAGATGAGTCATTAGGAAAAGGGTCAGCATTCGCTGCGTGCAATTAGTTGCATGACTGAAGATAGTGGCACTGAGTTCGTATCAGGTCTTCTATTGCAGGCGTACACAGAATCATGCGTACAGAACAGACAGGCAAAAACACGTTTGCAGTCGAGATCCTTAGGGAAGCTACAAGATTGTTGGTCACTAAAGGGTTGAGAGGCTCCATCCCGCGTCTCTGACTCAGAGGTCTGATCTGCAAGACAACAAAACAGGGTTTTATTAGACCTCACTTGGAGCCAATGACTCGAGGTCTTAAATCGGTACGACCTTGGTCTGCGGTTCAAGCCGGCGCTAGCTCTGTTGGCCGACCTCATTTTGTTTACTGGAGCGTGTGACTCAACTGGCAATGCAGGTGTAGCCACTACAGTAAATGGTATTTTTGATAGTCGCATTCGCTTGCACATTTTTGATGATCTTGGCCTTCGCCTACTTTTGTTTTAGTCAAGCTACCCCATTTGTAATATCTGTCCCGGGGCTACAAGGACAACTCGGTTTGTGCCCCGCTAGCTTGACGTGCCCTTCTCTGTACTCTATTTTCCAGGGTCGATACTAATGCACAAGGGTTTACGCGCTCATTCCTTGCCTTTCATCGTCGATTGGTTTTCGATAGTGACTACAGACTGGGTATAGATCTGTTGAACCAGTTCCAACACAGGGCTTGCTTAGCCCGAGAACGCAGTAGATGATACACTAATGTCTTATTTTGATTAATGCTGCTCACCGTGTATGTATTCGAAGGCATATCAGGCTTTCGGGTTATACCAAATGATTTCCAACCGTATTTGATAATATTCCGGCGGTCACGGCCGACCGTTGGGCGATCGGAGTGTTTTTTGTTTGAAGGTAAATTTTCCAACCCCCTTCTTCCTGATTCGAAAGGAAGCAGTACCACAATTTTAAAAATAGTTCTGCCGTATGTTTATAGGATCGTCTCTCATTACTTAAGCACTCCTACGTGATCAGCATTGCGACATACGACCCTGTGAGTGTATCTACATTTCGTCCGACTACTTCCTTTGGCCTGTATGACAGGGTTGAATCTGAAAGGACTGAAGTCCTGTTCATCATAGCCATCTGGTTCGATGCAGTGCACAAGACTGACAACTACATGGGTGTAGCAGAATAAGTCACAAGTGACATGAATGTAATCAATTGCAAGACTGTCTACACTTAATTGCACGCTGCGCATGAAAGCAACGGTGTGGCCGGAAGCCGCGCATGTTAACAAAAGAAATAAACTAATTAATTAGTCCACGTGGAACTCGGCACCGCGCAACATAGTTCCCTATCCTCCAAGAAGGTTACAACACTGTACATCTGCAGTGAAAATTCTTTACTAGTTACAATTGACATGTAATTGATGACAAATCAAAATGAGTTAAAGGCTATCAGTCTAAAACGAAACTTTGTTAATATTCATATGACATGCTATTTACAGGTATGCAAAATGGGGATAAAAACAGAACGTGGGTGAAAGGTAAAGAGCAAACCCTTAGCGTTAAGGCAAGACGCACTAGCTATTAAAACGTCGGGCGGTAAATCAATGACAAGAAATATATGCAAATGGAGAGAGTAAAAACCATGGGTGAAGAAAGGTCGGAAGGTGATAAAAGGATGACCGTCCGAAGAAAGAAGGACAACTGATGGGAGCACCGAAATCGGAATGAAAGACTTGGACGGGAACAGAAACGGAATAACTTTCTGATGAACGCCTGTACAATTGTCTCACTGGCGGCGTTGGCCCATTAATCACTGATTTTGATCTTTACATAAAATACTCAAACGGAAAAGCGGAGAAGTTATCCAGTGAACCATGCGTGACCACATCATCGGCAAAGTGTTCCAACGAATGCACGTTGTATACCATCTCCGCATGACCACACAACTTACATTAGTTCAACCAAAACACGTTCATTGATTGTTTTGCAAAGTCGTGATGATTAATACTAAGGGTGAGGTGGCATAAAATATATATTGACAGGGAAATCTAAGAAGTTCATATACTTATCACCGTCCAAAATGTTTAGCAAAGCAATCGGTCCGATATATAAAAGGAAGTGTCGACACTACTTAGCTTTCCAGGTATTGAAATCTGTCAGTCCGCGACACTTGCAAGAGAATTCACGAGACAGGCTCTTCCAGCATTCCGAAATCGTTTCGTTTACGCGTTAGGGGGCTTGTGAGCCTACACGAGCGTTTCGGGAAAACGGCCCTGATGTCCTACTAGTAATCATATGACGGACAACACCCAGACGCACTGAATGTATATAGGCAATAAGAAAAGTGTAGATCATATCGACGAGTAGCGACATGGATGGGGACAGATGTAGAGTGTGCGACGCGGAACGACGCGTGTGTTCGAAGAGAACCAGCGTGCGACGTAAACGTGACTTTCCCTTCTAAGTAAGCTCCTCGTTGGTCGCACTTATTACAACTATAGAATGCACATAGTGCCCACGTACCTGTTTAAACGTGTATCTCATACCACCGCTTTCAAACTGACCGTAACGGGAACATTGTCAATAAGTATGCCATTCCATAACCCCACGCAATTTTTGCATTACGTCCGAAAGATATACACTGACGTCTTCCACTTTGCCGCTCCTTCCGTACACACCAACAACAAACGGTTCAGTTACGACCGGCTCATTCAGACGGAAGAGTACAGGTCATATTGTGAACGTTCCTGCATTCGTTGGTGATAAATCATCCACATTCAACTGGATTCCTGCGGAAGTTACATGATGTAGCCCCCCGCTCAGAATAGCATTCAAAATGCCCTTAACCGAACCTAACTGAGCATATTCATCCGGATAAACAGCACGTATGGGCGAACACTTTGGCGTCGCCAACCGCGTTCGCGTATCACTGGATAACTCTGGTACTCTTTTCCTCAAGATGCGTAAAAGCCGTTTCACCTGCATTTCAGGTGTGTTGCTGAAAACTGTCCAGTCCCGTAGGCGATCGACAACGCCAGTGTTAGGGACAGCCCCTTCAGGATCCTGCACACCAGTTCCTGTTAGGTTTTCCGGTATATCTGAAATCAGTCGTTTTTATTACCATTACAGTTTAAGTGGCCTTCAGATAGCTGGTGTGATATATGCTCTGGTATGGACCCAAAAGTGGATGCAGAACGTTGGGAAACGTCCAACAAATCTTGAGCATTGCGGTGTAATTCAGCAAGTGCACGTCGCACATTTCGATAAATGATGGAACGACTGGCTAACACTTCAGAAAACCATTAAGGATTTAATAAGTATATTGACGTCTCTTACATCCGCGTTATCGTGGTGGTGATCAGACATACCCAAGCAGCACACAGCCCCATTTTTAATGGGGCTTTGTATATAAGTGGGTTTTTCATGATGAAATAGATATATCCATTTCAACACGTAGACATTCCGTCGCTTGTACAGTGAATTACTATTGAGCACGTGAATCATCCAACTGCGGCATATTTCATAATTTGCGACCATGCCAGGGACTTTTGGACCAAAGAAGTCAGAAGACTCAGAAGGACCATCATTTTGCGGGAAATTATTCAGTTCCATCATCGCTTTGTTGTCATCGGTTATCAAAGGAGGACACAAAAAACCCAATCGACACCCACACCGCCTGCGCCGGAGAAGTTTCGTGTTGGCGACAACTTCCGCCGCTAGGAGTTTCAGGCAAAGGAGTACGTTTTCCATTTCACACAGGCGGAGAGGGCTCCTGTCCTTGGCACGCTGCTTGATGGGGAAGCGCTTGTCATCACGATAGATGAAAGCATCTTGCAAGGTGACATTACTGAGGGGACGTTTCAACGATTACGTGCGTGTTTTACCACTGGCCCCCACCGACTGGAAGTCTGCCGTCAGTTTCGTGGACAAATTCAACATCCCGGGGAGAAACTCGCGGCTTTTATCCGAGAACTACGGCGCCTATGTGCCGAGGGTTTTATGGATGACACCCCTGAAGTCCGAGAACAACGTATCCTCCAACAGGCTGTGGAAGGTACCGGAGACCCGAGCACACGTCGTGCTTTTCTCACTGCGGCTCCCACGTCCATTCAAGATGCTTTAGTTCGGGCGGGAACTATTGAAAAAGTCAATGGGGTTCTCGATAGATACCAGCAACACCGAACGAGGGAGATCTCGCCGGTACTGTACAGGCCACTGGCTCGCCCACAACCTTTCAATCGCCAGGAGCGCTACGGGCCACAGCGGATGCAACGGCTACTCTACCAAAAACCACATTGTTATTATTGTTCACTCTATGGAAAACCGGTGTGGCCATAACCGAGGTGAGTCTGCTACTCCTCCTTTATCCAAGTTGATATGTGCGTCTCCTTTACTGAATAATAGTCATGTACGCTCGCCTACTGTTTCTGGATTGTTGTGGTCTGCACCGTCCGTTTTGCTCGTAGATACCGGAGCTGCTTGTTGAGTAATAAATAGACACAGGGTACCGAGACAGGTTCCACCACAGCAAGACTCGGGCGTCCGGCTAGCTGCTGCTAACGGTACCGACATTAGATTAGTCGGTTGGCTGAATGTCCCTGTTATCTTGGGTGAGAAAGTACGTGAACAACCAGTGTTGTTAGTTGACAATCTTCCCTGAAATGCCATTTTGGGAACTGATTTCATGACAACACTACAGGGTAAGGTAAACATATCAAATGGGACATTAGAATGCAACACCGGGACCATCCCATTTTGTAACTCTGCCTGCCAAAGCATGGGTGTCATGGCTGCTGCCCTGAAACAGTTGTTGCCATCAGAACCCTGCTCACTGGTGGCACCCCTAATGCCAGAGTTCGAAGCAACCCTCGCGGAATTTCAAGATTTATTTGTGTGGAAGAAGGGTGAGACTGGCAGGACCAACTTAATACAACACTGAATGGATACAGACGATGCTAATCCAATCCGGTTGCCACCATTCCGAGTGCCTATTCAGTACCAGACCGAGCTGGAGAAGATAATTAGTGAAATGTTAGCTTGCAGAGTATTATGCCCCTCTCAGTCCCTTTGGGCTGCTCCGATTGTCCTAGCAAAAAAGCAGGATGGGACACTTCGGTTATGTATTGATTATAGGAAACTGAATGCTGTTACGCAAAAGGATTCATTCTCATTACCCAGAATCAATAACATGCTTGCTGCCCCTGCCGGTTCTGGCACTGGCAAGTAGAACTACATCCGGAGGACCGGTGCAAATCGGCCTTCGCTATTCCCTCCAGATTGTATGAAGTCCAGACGATGCCGTTCGGACTGATTAATGCACCCCCACCTTACGACGTTTGATGCATACGGCACTGCGTGTGCTGATACCACATAAATACATCGTGTACTTAGATAACATCATTGTACATGGACATACTCCTGAGGAACACCCGGCTAATGTGCGGTCAACTCTGAAAATGTTTCGAGAGGCTGGGCTACAACCAAAACCGACCGAATGCAAATTTTTAAACAAGAGGTCAAGTATTTAGAACACATTGTCTCTTCTGCCGGAGTGCGGTGTGATCCTGACAAAATCGAACGTGGACGGTTCTGGCCAGTGCCGAAATCCGTCGATGATGTCCGCAGTCTTCTCGATTGAGCTTCTTACTACCGGCGATTCATAGCGCGTTTTGTAGAAATCGTAGCACCCCTCAGTTTTCCCCTAAACAAAGACACTACTTTCGTTTAGTCAACTGATCAGGAGGAATCCTTCAACCGGTTGCGGGAAATACTCCGTAGAGCACCCGTTCTGACATTTCCGGACGCCTCTACTGACGCAAATTGCTTCGTTTCAGATACAGATGCTAGTGATATGACAAGTGAAGCTGTTCTGCCTCAGCGAACCCCAGACGGATTGGAACCTGTTATTGCTCATGCTAGCGAAGGCTTCATTAAACGAGAAAGAAACTACTGCACGACGCGTAAAGAAATGCTAGCCCTGGTGCACTTCGCCAGAAAATTCAGATATTGCCTCGTCGGGCGTCGGTTTCTCGTGCGCACAGACCACCAATCACTTCTGTAGCTGCAAAATTTTCAAGATCCAGGGGGTCAGATTGCACGATGGCAAGAGTACATTCAGGTCTATGATTTCGTATGTCAACATCGCCCCGGGAAGCAACACGCGAATGCCGATGCAATGTCACGAAGACCATACAAAGATCACGGGGAATGTCCATCCTGCACAACTGATTGCGTTTCAGCTATAACGCTAAAGGCATCGGAAACGCAAGAGTGGGCACAAATGCAATCCGAACACCCGGGTCTACATCCAATCTACCAACGTCTACTACAAGGTCAAAGTCGACTTACTAAACAAGAGGTTGCTGAAACCAGCTGGGAAACCCGTTGTCTTTGGGCACTTTGGCCGAAACCAGTAATTCAAGAAAGTGTGCTGTATTTCCAAGATGGCCCAGCCTATCTCCGACAAATTGTGGTACCCATATCCACGGTCACAACCGTATTGCATCGGTTGAATGAAGAAATTGGTCATTCTGTTCAAAATAAGACTGAAGAGGCAGCAAGACGACGGTTCTGGTGGCCACACATGATACGGGATGTAGCACTGTACTGCCTGGGATGTACGGAATGTGCACAAATTAAGAGCCCGAATCAACGCCCTCGTGCACCACTTCAATCTATGACAGCAGGTTTTCCGAATGAGATGATTTGAGTAGACATTATTGGACCCTTGCCAGAGACGGCGAGAGGAAACCGTTACGTGCGAGTCACGGTTGACTATTTCACTAAGTGGTGTGAGACGATTCCCATCCCAGCTACACACGCTTAGACGATTGCTGAAACGATGGTTAAAGAGTGGATTTCACGCTAGGGTACGCCATACCAGCTACATTCGATCACAGATCCAACTTTGAGAGCATGCTGAAGCGGGATATGTGCCACATTCTAAACATTAAGAAGTCCTGCACCACAGCTTACCATTTTGAGGGAAACGGTCTTGTTGAGCGCACCAACCGTACGCTGAAAAACTTGCTCAAAGCTTTTCTCAATCTTGAGAACATGCTCGATTGGGACATTGCACCACCTCGCTGCCTGCTAGCGTATCGGCCCACTGTCCATGCGTCAACGGGCCAAACCCCTCACCTTATGGTGTCGGGTCGGGAACTTCGACTGGCATCAGATACACTCCTCCCAACTGACCACCATGAGCCCCTACGAACGAACACATTACCAAATGCACTTAAACCTTGTGCGTGGTCACCATCTTGCAGGATCACATCTACAAGCAGCTAAACGTAATCAGAAAGGCTTACTTTGAGAGAAGAGTTCATGGGGCCCGAAACAAACCGAGAAACGACGTGCGGCTGTATGACGCTGTACCACCCCCAAGCATTCCATCTAAACTACATAAGCAGTGGAAAGGCCCGTACATCATTGATGGAGCGCTTACTGATATAACCTATCGCATCAAACAGCGGGCAATGCCCTGATGGTCATCTGTAATCCATTTTAACCGAATGAAAAGGGCGATGATTGCAACTGGAGGCGCTGGGGACAGCGCTTACGGACATGAGGAGTCTTGTAACAACAGCAATGTCAATCAAACTGCGCGCCTAACAACTTGTCTTTTTCCCTCTCCCTTCCAGGTTTCGCGGCAGCCACGTGCATGGACCAAGCGGAAGAAGCAACAACGGAGGAGAACGATGAATAATTGTAAGACGCCTGTTTTGTCGACTTGTACACACCTCTTTTACCATCACGTTGTCGTGCTTCTGTTTTGCATGTGTTGCTGAATGAACGCTTCCTACGAATTAGTGTGCTCAATTGGGTGGTTATGAATACGGATTCCAACTCACCAGTTTTGTGACTAACTTTCGTATTATCTATTTCATCACGTGGACATCCCGCACTTGCATAAAGAATTACTGTTGATCACGTGTGCCTTCCAACTGCGGAATATTACAGTTACATACTGTTCTCCATACCTGTTATGTTCATTGTACATATAAACCACTTGTCTATTGTTTGAATCAATACATCATGAAGTGAGCACTTTGTCCTCGCGCGCCTCAGCTTCTGCCTGCACATGGTCGTTGTTATCGGGAATTGACTGTGGCAACAGCGAATTTTAGTACACTAGAGGAACTGAATTCGTTGGGATTTCTTTGCTATCTAACAGGAACTTTCTTCAAACATATAGCGAACTTATAAGTTCACTATATGTTGTCGATTGTTTTCTTGGTTTCCACTACATAATTGGTGGGCCCTCGTTGATTTCTTTTTAAAGTTTGCTTAAAGTTTTTCCTTTCTGCATACTCCTCAAAAAATCTGTTCTCTCTTTCATTGCCTAATCGGTTACTTATAAGTTTTGTGAGTGATTTTATTTTCCCTGAGCGTAGCTGATTCTAAACCAGATCCTACGGCAGTGGAGAAAGCAGTTTATGTTAAACCTCCCGAGCTTGGTAGTCGTGATCCTAGGCTTTGGTTCGCTCAAGTCGAAGCCATCTTTGACTCTAGACGGATACGCTCACAAAAGTCAATGTATAATTTTATAGTTGCCAACCTCCCAGAGCAGGTCGCTACTGAAGTTGCTGACCTCATCTACACTCCACCTAGTGTTAGCCCATATGACACTTTAAACGCCACGATCATTGGACGGATTGCAGCAACCGATGAGCAGAACCTGCGAAAGCTTCTGGCAGGAGTAGAGTTGGGTGATAGAAACGCCTTCACAACTCCTCCGTCACATGACACAGCTTCAAACCAAACATACGGTGAACGAACCAATCCTGCGTGAGTTGTGGCAGAAAAATTTTCCCGACGATATCCGAAAAATATTGTCCATACTTGATAGGGAAGCACCGCTTTAAAAACTCGCAGAGCTGCCTGACCAGATATACGAGAGTTATCAAAGTCGGACGGTGTCCCATATATATATTTAACAGAGGTATCGTCGAGCCAAATCTGGCAAACGGAACTGGACGCGCTGAAGCAGCAATTCTCCGACATGACCGTACAGCTCTGTGCAATCACTAAAAACCTGACAACACAATCGAGAGGCCCTCCCTGTCGCCGCAAATCCCGAAGCCGTTCAAGCAGACGACGAGTTGATCGGGACGTATGTTATTATCATCGTCGATTTGGTTCTAAAGCGATCCGTTGTACCAAGCTACGCACTTTTGTTCAGGATACTACCCACTCGGGAAACGTCGAGGCCAGACAGAAATGGCGACGGCTGTTCATGGCCCCTCAAACTGTCGCCTCTTCTACGTGTTCGACTGTTCAGCTGCGCTGAATTTTCTCATTGATACAGACGCAGGGGTTAGCGTGATTCCACCGAAAGGTGACAAACGCAATCTTCAACCGGTATCATACACACTACAGGCTGCTAATTGTTCGACGATTCCAACATACGGTGAGAAGCTACTCACGCTGGATCTCGGCCGTAGGCGTCAGTTTCCCTGGAGATTTACGGTGGCAGATATGCAACACCCGATAACTGGCGTTGATTTCTTACCATCCTTTGGACTCATAGTAGACGTTGGTAGTGGGAAATTGGCCAACAGCTCGACCACCTTGTGCGTACAAGGTAAGGCCACATCAATCAGTTCGATTGGACTGCGATCGGCCTTAACAGATAACGGTTTTGCAGATATCCTTCGACAATTTCCACAACTCCTCAATCCGTCAAACCTGACGTCATCACCTAAACACGATGTTTTTCGCCACATCGTCACGAACAGCCTAGTTACCTTCGCACGCTCCAGACGTTTGCCACCTTACAAACTCAAAGTGGCCAAAGCAGAATTTGAACACCCCTCATGACTTGGCGTCATCCAGCCTTAAAATAGCCTATTGGCGTTACCTCTTTACATGGGTCCGAGAAAAATTACAGGTGACTGGCGCCCCTGCGGTGATTATCGTGCCCTTAACAACGTCACTGTTCCAGATCGATACCCCATCCCTCAAATCCACAACTTCTCAGTTGGGTTGAACGGGAAGATTATCTTCTCCAAGATAGATTTAGTTAGAGCTTTCTATCAAATCCCCGTAGCCCAGGAGAATGTCCAGAAGACCGCAACTACTGATCCCTTTGGTTTCTAAACATTTGTCTGCATGCCATTTGGCTTACGGAATGTCGCAAAAACTTTCCAAGGGTTTATGGACCAAGTGCTTCGTGGTCTTGACTTCGTGTACGTTTATACTGACGACGTCTTAGTCACGAGCGATGACACTCGACAGCACGAGGCACAACTTCGAAAGCTGTTCGGATGATTTGCCCAATACGGTGTGACGTTAAACCCTATGAAATGTACTTTCGGAGTTACCTCCATAAATTTTCTTGGACATCGGATCGACGGTAACGGTATCCGACCTTTGCCGGAGACAATCAGTGCTGCTAAGGACTATCCACAGCCACAGTTCCTAAAACGTCTCTGACGCTTTCTAGGCATTGTGGATTATCATTGTCGCTCTATTCCACGGTGTTCGGAGCTGTTGAAACCCCTCACGGACATTCCAAAAGCTAATCCCAGGCACTTTGTTCTGTCTCCTGAGGCTAATACTGCGTTCGTTGCAGCCAAAGAAACTGTCTTAAGCCGCCACATTAACGCATTTGAGGGCGGATGAACAATGACCGTTAATCTTGAAGACTGACGCATCTCAGTCGGCTGTTGGCGCTATTTTGCAACAAAACGTGAATGGTGAAATCCAACCTTTATCCTTTTTCACCCGACAACTCCAACCAGCGCAAACGCGTTACAGTACCTTTGGTCGTGGGTTACTGGCCATTTACCTAGCCAGTAAACACTTTTGACATATTCTGGAGTGTCGCAACTTCACTGTTTTTACTGATCACAAACCACTTGTGTTCCTCTTCCGTTCCCCTTCAGATCGGTACTCTCCTAGAGAAACAAGACATGGATTTTATCTCGCAGTTTACCACCGACATTCGTTTTATAGATGGTTCTAACAATTTTGTCACCGACGCCTAGTCTGGCGCGGATGTCAACAAATTATCCACAAATGGCATTGACCTTCTCTCTCGCGCGAAATCCAAGGCTACTGACCCAGAACTTCGTCCTCGCGCGCCTCAGCTTCTGCCTGCACATGGTTGTTTCTACTGAGAGTTGACTGTGGCAACGGCGGATTTTAGTACACTGGAGGAAATGAATTCGTTGGAATTTGTTTGCTATCTAAAAGGAATTTTCTTCAAACATAGCGAACTTAGTGTGGTGGAACTCATCGTGGACAGTTATTGTGGATTATTTTGTAACATCGACGATTGTTTTCTTGGTTTCCACTACATAATTTTCTTCTTCAACTCGATGCCAACCCCTCCTTGTAACTTCGTGATATTCCATTAACCCAGTCAGAATACTCACTTACTTGCGACATGACAACCGACAAATCTCGACCTTTCGTCCCTTTCGCACACCGGTTTGACATTTTTAGCCGCCTCCATTCCCTATCACATCCAAGCATAGTGCGTCAACGAAACTAGTTACTGAGCGTTACGGTTGTCCAGGAGTTTGTAAGAATGTTCGCGACTGGGCCAAGCATTGCTCGGAATGTCAGCGTAGTAAAGTTGATCGTCACACAATCATCACTCCTGGAACGTTTCCTTTACCCGACGGACGCTTCAAACACGTCATTCTGGACATCTTTGGTCCCCTCCTTTCTTCCAACGGTTATACACATCTTCTAACCTGCGTGAACCGACTCACAAGATGGTCCATCGCCATCCCCTTGAACAACACGTCAACGGAAACAATTACACGCAGTTTTGTCGACTCGTGGATTACGAATTTTGGGGTTCCGGCCAAAGTCACAACTTATCGTGGATCTCAGTTCACGTCAGCTCTTTTCCGTAATTTGAATGGTATTCTTGGATGCGAGCACATAACCACCACTGCTTACCATCCATCGTCGAGCGGCTTGGACGAAAGGTTCCATCGATAACTCAAAGCATCTTTGATGGCAACATCGGCAGGTGGCAAATGGTCTGATCGCCTACCTATTATTCTTCTTGGCTTGTGAACCACAGTGAAGGAAAACATTGGATGCACCCAGCAGAGGTCGTGTATGGTTGTACGTTACGTGTTCCTGGAGAATTTTTTCTGCCCTCCTGGTATCACTCAGTCCTGATGCGACTTACGTCATGCGTCTAAAGAATCACATGCGTCATGTTCAAACTTCGCCTCCGATGAAAACGTCGCGTCAAGTACAAGTCCACCGTGATCTGCGTACTTGCCCTTTTGTTTTCATTCGCGTTGGCTCGCCTAAGTCACCTCCGCAGCCGCCGTATGATTAACCCATCAGGGTGCTCGACCGCAAAGACAAATATTTTGTCATTAACAGAAACGGAATACGTCATTCGGTGAGCACTGACAAATTAAAG
>JTDE01004989.1:0-16337 GCA_014338405.1 Paragonimus skrjabini miyazakii
GTTAATCTGTAGTTTTATTCTGTTGTTGTGACGAGCGCAATTTATGGTATTCTGAGATAAGCATCCAAGTAGACTACAAAAATGAGATGACTGGACGTCATTTTGGATAGGGAAAAAATGGTAACTGTACACCACTAAACTGTCTGTAAGAATCACATTATAGTATTTAAAACCAGATGAAGAAGAATATTGTAGCACAAGACATTTTTGTGTAACCTGTCCCCTTGTTTGCTTATTTTGATTCAACAATGAGTTACCGGATTTTTCGTCTCAGATTTATTTGTCAGTATAATGTTTTAGGTAATATGTCAGTAAATAGTTCACATGTGAAAATCTTGCAATCACCAATCATCAGGTTATAGATAGGAACCAATTTGATGGGAAATGAATATTGTATAGGAAACGTTTGCATGTTGTGTCAAATTGTGTCGTGCGTATGTGCCAGCACGGGAGTGTTACAGCTAAGTTGTACGTGAGATTAGGAACCAACAGATGTACATGCAAGAGCAATTGGAGTTGAGTGGAGTTTTCATACCTGACTAATGTTTAATTATTCGCTATGCCGTGAAACATCTGTGCACAATTGCGTTGACTTAGATTCGGCATTACAATTTGTAAACTGTAATTAATTCACCCAATTGTGCATATGCTGACAGTCTTTTCCTTACTGGGTTCGCTATAACCCTGGTCTATTAATACCCTGACCAGTGTGATCAGTTCAGTGTTACACACTGTGTGAAAGTGATAAACCCAGCCAGTGGTGCATCCTGGAAACAAATGAATGTTGTTTGACTTGACAGAATGTCGGATCTGAATTACAACATTTTACCACAGACTCCCAATGGATTTCATGTGATTAGTTCACTCGCATTTTCTTCAGGTATCGTTGTTTTTTAGCAAATATCTTTCAGGAGAACAGTAACTGAGCTCTTATAGGTTACTCTGTGTACTTATGTCTAATGAAATTCCAGCAATCGAGTTCAATAGAAATTAACTTTTTATGCATTTCAGCAATTGAAAAACCAAGTTTATAAATAAATACGGCCGAAAAATGGTTTGAATCAATCCGTTTGAATCAATCGTATCCGTTAACTCTCTTGTTGTGTAGATATATATCGATCACATGCTCACTGAAGTGATATCCGATTGCGACGATATTAAGCCAACTACCATTAATTTAAGTTCTGCGATTGCCAGTCAATGATGATATGTACTGTTCAGGTAATGTCAACCTGAATGTCAACAGCACGTTTAATTTGATCATAGTATACCCAAAAATAACGCATTGACGTGGGTTGTATTATCATACGTTTTTATATTTGAATGTAAACGTTGCTACCGTTTGTTACCGAACTAACTAGAATGGGCATGTTTGATATTTGATCTAAACCCATCAGTATTGCTGAAATGGATATTGCATACAACTGGTGCAAAGCTCAATGTTGTGTTTGTTACGGAAAGTAACCTTAATCCAATGTTCATGAACTGCTTCAAGGTAAACAACTAGACAAGTCTTAGCGGTTTCATGAGATGTTAGTCGAGGTGATCTGAGATGGTACAGGATAGTTCCAACATTTCGAGTGCACAGCACCATTCAATCAGTCTGCGAGAAAAATCGGTCACGTGATCGTTCCATGGAACACCGGAAAGAAACATTCAACAGCTCAACAACCGGGTTTTGTACCGATAAAGTAATTGAAAGGGTCGTAGGGCAACTTGACCGTAACTTATGTTTCAAATTTCTATGTTGGCTATCTAATTGTGATATGAAGAAGACAACAATGGAACCATGTTTAAGGTCACGAGATCAGGTTGGTTTGTAAAAGTACTTATTTGAATAGATGGATCTACATCAAGTAAACCTGAAAGAAGTGACTCAGGTAGCAGTTTGTGAACGAACGTACAGTTGTTTAATGACGTCAATCGCAACGTGTTTACAATGCAAAATAAGACTACTATTGAAGAAAAACATTGCATTTGGAGTAAGTTGTATGGTTCGGCCGAGGAATAGTAGCGAGGAACATGGATACCTGTATGAAGTACCGAACGGATAGAATTCATGGATGTCGAAATTGACTTTAGACGCAAATCATAAGGTATACATTTATTAGCTACATTCCATACCTCCATAAACGACACATCTGTTCTCAAATATGAGGTGAGCAGCTGATATTGAAGTCAAGGTGATTGTTTCCCGAGACATGTAAAGTTGTAAATGGTGCATTATATTTATTTCATTCGAACTGGATGAAAATCACAACCGTGCTGTGTCACCAATGAAATGGAACCGAACAGTGCTCAACAGAAAATTATGTGCTGATATACAGTAAACAGAACGTAAAAAGCATTCGGTTATTTAAGTTATTAGAAAAATTCACGCGACAATTAATTGACCGCCAATCATTATTGTATCAAAGCAGTATGTAGTCCGATAACGACCAGAACCAATCACACAATATATGTCACCTCATCCAACATATTGTCTTATCCAAGACACATATGTAGCAACACGCATAAATTTTGCGGGGAGATTCGATATGGCATGTTTGTTTGTCGAGGAGGCCACACCAACGATCATTGGCTGTCCATATTGGAAAGATATCAAACCGCTTCCACTATCACCCTAGTAAACCGAGAAAAAAATAAATGTAAGTTTACATGAAACTGGTATTTCAAGATTAGTCTTAACTGAATGCACGGTAACATGTACAGGGCTGTTGTCTTCAAGTAGATTATAGTCAATTAACTCACGATCTGCGGTTTTAAGCTTTGCACTGAATAGTACTTACATTTGAGCGTCGTGTACACTGTGTGCAATCCGTTCGACATTAACGAAAATGGAAAAAGGATGCCACAACTAATCTGTATAAAGACGTTGAATCTTTCATGCAGAACGCCATAAATAAAAGTGCTTCAACCTACCGAACAAGTGCCTCTGTTCTGACGAAAGTATCCTGCACAGAACTGAGTAAATAGGTCTACGTAACGTGAGCCATAGGTAGACGTACACTCCTGTTGCGTGTTAGTTCTCAACCCAATCACGTGAGCTCTGTTGACCACATCACCACCCACGTACAAACAACCAAAACCAACTACGTAGTTGATGCTGCCAACTTCCGGAATATTGTTCGGATTTCCGGCTGGAGGTAGATTGGCGATGGCGACGTATGTGCCATCAATTGGTATTTGACCTCGAACCTTGACGAGTGCGAGATCGTGGAACCAATTACCTGTAGAGAAGAAAGTAGCGCATGAGGTAAGTATACCACAAAAATCTCAGTGATTGTTGTATAGTCAGATAATCTGGGCCGCCAAACGTGAGCAACCTAATGAATGAGCTGGTTAGGTAGTAAGGCATAAACAAACCGTGTAATTATAAACCGTTTCGCCGAATTGAGGCACGTAAATTGCATATATCCCACCAAATGTCAACAATGTTCTTAGCCAACTACGTACAGCAATCTAAAACAACCGAAAGTATTGCCAAAGATGATTTCTGATCGGTCAAATTTGATCCGGGCACAACAAGCTGAAATGCAAGTACGCATCCAGCAGTTAACTGGAGATATGCGAACCAAATCTTCTCCATAATAAATAAGGGAGGTCGGTTACGACGTGCACCGCTGTAACATAATCTATTGCATTTCAAAAAGAACATGAAGCAATCAACCGATTTATATCGAATACTCAATAGAAAAACATGAGGTAACATCTGTCAGTAGAGCTCATCGAATTGCATCTCATCGGCACATGATGCTGCAATCTGTGGGTCCATATCGAATTTTCAGGAAAACGTCTATAAGTACGCCCGTTCCAATATACATCAGTTGCTAAAGCGATCCGGTACGGAACAACAAGTATTTCTGTATGCTGAGGGGTGATTTCCATTTCCTGGTTGCTACGAACTTCATGGAGAAGTACTCAAATTATTGTTTTGTAGCGAATCTGGAAGCCTTTCTCCAATTTTAACTGAGGTTGGCATGTCAATAAGGGTCGATTGGTCAATGACACTGACTCAATGCGACGTATTTTATGTCTTATGGACCTGAAATGTAGTGTTAGTTCAACTCAATACTTAACTGCCGATCCATAAAACGGTCATACATATCGCAATATCCCAATCTGGTCATGAGATATGATTCAAACTGGCGTGATAATGTCAAAACCTTTATCCTACTGTTACAGACTCCTACGAGGCAATAAGTTTCGATTCAACGTTGTCAATTCACATCGTCTCATGAAACGCCAAACAGAAGGTGCCGCAGGTCAATTGCACATGCTCAACAAAATCTATATCCCCAGCCTTACTCCTATTACTAGGTCGATCAAATTAGTAGCGTAAACATGAAGCAGATCGGTATAAACCTGAACAGCCATCTGCAGAAGTCAATGAAACCATCTGAAAAGCTGTGTATTTTCAGAAGCTTCTGCTAAGAATTGTACTAGCGCTTCTTTTAACCAATTCAAAAGTGTCCAGCTGAAAACCCTAACTGATAAAGTTGAATTCTGTTCCCCATCGAGAAAAAACAACAGCATGGAATCACAGACTAATCTCGAGGATCTTTCTGACCAGTTTTCACTAGGTAGCCGCTTACCAGAGTAGGCCTGCAAATAAAATATGACGCACTGAGTCAGTGTCATTGACCAGTCTACCCTTATTGACATGCCAACCTCAGTTAAAATTGGAGAAAGGCTTCCAGATTCGCTACAAAACAATAATTTGAGTACTTCTCCATGAAGTTCGTAGCAACCAGGAAATGGAAATCACCCCTCAGCATACAGAAATACTTGTTGTTCCGTACCGGATCGCTTTAGCAACTGATGTATATTGGAACGGGCGTACTTATAGACGTTTTCCTGAAAATTCGATATGGACCCACAGATTGCAGCATCATGTGCCGATGAGATGCAATTCGATGAGCTCTACTGACAGAGGTTGCTCGAAGCCGTTTCTAGCTAATTATTTTTCTGTCACATTTTGTTTATTCCTGACTAGTTTACTGGAATATTGAGTGAGCTGTGTTTCTGGACCACTCAAAATCTATGTCCTCTAAGTCAGTTAGCGACACTTTTTCAGTTGTTGTTATTGAACTGATATCGTAAATGCTACGCGAAATAATGGCAAGCGCGACGTAGTAATGAAGTCAAAATTTCAAATTTGTTCACTCACGTTGGTCGTAGTTGGGATGCACTACAATCTGTTCTACGTGAAAGTGTAATATCCGCCTCCTCTGATTAAGATAATTTCTATATAGTTGAGAGAATCAAATAAAGTAATGCGGTGATTTATTTCATGATTGTAAACGAAGTCGTCAGGAATTTAGAAGAATATTGAAACACCAACGTCAGACTTGATAATCAGCTCACACCAGTGAATTGAGGCAACCATGATATATTTATTTAACGTGTTTGCAAGAAGAGAATATCATTATTTCGAATTCAGGCAATGTGGCCATCTCAAGCCTCATTGTGGATTAATGTCATAATAAAATAAACGTGTCTGTTAAAACTTGCATTAGAAATCGATGGATAGACGATTTCACTAATCATGCAGTTGTTAAGATACATACTGCAAGTGGACCGGTAATCCGTTTCCACGTGACAGCGGAAGTTTGGTCGTCCTTCTTGAGGAGCACTCAAAGAGTTTTAACACTACCTCCAGCTTAACAGAACATGGTGAGTGTGAAATTTGTGTCACATCTGTCACAAACAAGCCTTACGAACCGGTAAACAGATGTTCACTTGCAAACAATGCAAAGGTGCGCGTCAACCTAGTGATGCATGTTTCAGCTATATGTTGTAAGTTTTTGGCTGGAACCGAACTGGTGATAACTATAGCATGCTCAGACGCAACAATTTTCCTACACGTTGACCCACGAAACAACGCCTGATGACCAGAAGTTTCATACTAGGAACCAGTTACCAACCCAACCCAATGTGTCATATGGAATGAAACAAATTATCCAGCTGTTTGATCGGCCATGCAGTTATCCTTAGTCAGTTCACGTTAGAATTTACCAACGCAGCCCGTGAGCATTAAACTCCTGTCAAGTGGTGTGGCCGATTTGATGTTAAAACTCCTGACCTCTGTTCCATCAATATTTGTAGACATTACTGAAATGATGTTGCAAATACAGTATTTTTTCTGCTTTCATAAGCTTCCAATATTAATGACAAAAATTGAAAGATTGAGTGGATGGACAGCATGAAAGTCATGTTGACGTAACAATTTAGTGTAAATATGTTCATGTTAGTTATTACTTACCCTTGGAGGCCTCTCTCAAATGTAATGCTAGAGTGATTGCTAGATGCACTGCGCTTGTCCATGATCTGTTCTCGTTGTGTATGTTCGGGTCCTAACTGGAAGTAAGAGATGCGGTAGACTTGATATACCTGAAACATAACTCAACTTTGCGGGCGCAAACATTGAATGCGACGTTGAATAATAAAAACTTGGTAATAAGTACTTGCCTCGATACTGGTTGATCCCAGTTGAACGTGCCACAAACGCGTGTCTCGAAGGCTGTGATGACGAATAATTGTTCCGTTTAAGAAACAAAACACAAAATTTGAACAAAATACATTATCACCTCACGAAACTATTTAGAACAACGCAAAAAAGTAACAGAAACGCGATTTATTGACTCCGCAAACTGTACAAAAATGCTGTCAGATACGAACAATGATCACTGCCCGATGGCCTACAATTTGCATATAAAAAAAGTAACCGTTATTGCCGCACTGCTTCAAGGAAAGGGTGCATATCGATTGTAATTTGGCGGAGACTACGTGGACGGAATGGGAACAATCCAAATGGATCACTGATGATTTGAGATGGACCAGAAATCTGATATCCGAGCAGACCCACAAATTACGGTAGTAAACTAATTGCAATTGCTGAATAAAGGTAATTTTAAAGACGCCATCACGTTTACAGACGTCAAAACGTATGGAATCAAAAGTTCGCAGATGTTCGGGCAATCCAAAATGATCGTAGTAATACAATCTCGAGAAAACCTCTAGTTGTTATTTCTAGTGGGTCGCTATGTAATCTGGACAAATGGTTAGTGAGCCTACTGAAACATCCGTAAGACCGTGCGCCAGGATGTTGTTTGGAGATCAGTTCCTGATTAGTCACACGTTCGCAGACCTACGGCAAGTCTAAAAATATGGCTTCCTTCAGTGTTGAGTCGTTCTTCACAATTTTGCTGCTTAAATGAACAATACACTTTCCGATCATCCTGAACGAAGGCAAAACAACTTGAAATTACAAGCCCTGAAAAACAATTGATTGCTTAACCCTTACGTTTAGAAACAATTAACATAAGATTTGATTTTTACGGCAAGATTCATTTCCCGAATGAATCGTGTTGAAAGAGGCAGATGATCTGGTTCAGAAATAGCAGGTATTTTGCGTCAAAATTAGAACAAGTGGTAGGTACGTTAAACTAGGTGGCGTTTCATGGAAGACGTACTGATGATATTCGTTTATGCACCATTAATCAGATCTGGATAAAAGATATGCCAGATCAAATTAACTATTTACACACAAAATGTCTTACAATTTAGAACACGAAACGAATAACCTACTATCCTCATCAGATATTAAAGTGAACAGAAGGGCGGATAGATTTATTAGGTTCGCCGTCTGGTGATATAATATTTTACACCACGTCAGGTGCCCTGCAACACCCTGTAGCAGTGCACACATTGTTTAATTGGGAAAGGTAATTTTGCACAAGCAACGACTTAACTACTGAACCAAATAGGTTAGTGCTAGCTTAATTTGGCAATTGCTGTCCGGAAAGCCAAAAGAAAGTTCAACAGTGTTCGGAAGAAAACAATAGCCTTACAACTACCTCTTAGTGGTGTCGCTGTGCATCGATTATTTGGACAGTGTTTCCAGAGAGACGACATCCACACGATCTTTACTGTAAAGAGTACACAGAAGGATCCATATAACCACAATCCAGATCATGCATCCGACGTCTAAGTTAAGCAAAGCTAACACAAACAATAAGCACAAATTGAAATGTGCAGCATTCAGTGTTAGCAGAACTGAGAGTTAGGGTAATGACTGCTTTGACAAACGCTAGCATGAATAGGATCTGGAAACATTTATGCAAACCGGTAGCAATACAACCAGCATCATTGCTGCCCAACGTTTAGTTAGGAGTAACACGAGGTTCACACAGTCCGTGTTCTGATTCTAGCTCAAAACAAGGGATTGCTACAGCTGGTATGCACAAGTAGCTCAATTATGTCAGACAGAAAATGTAGTAAATCATCTAATTTATGCACGGGTGAACTCAAACCGCAAACGTCGTCAAAACCGTAAACTAGACAATAAATATATTTAATTGGCTCGATCTACGTCTTCTCTATCCTTAACTGCTGTCGTTAATATAGACATGACATCGTCTTTCTAACTGTGTCAGTCTTCCACTACTTACAAGCTAACATATAATCAAATTCATATACATTCGAGATTAGTATCTATGGAATTTCAAAATTAATGTTTGTGATATGCAAATAAAACACTTTTCATTGTAAAATATTCAAACCAATCCTGATTGTTGGTTGCAATTGATGAGAATATGAATATGAATGATAGTTTCGTCGATAGAATACCCACTGATCGTGCTCATCTCTTCGGAAAATGATGAACCCGGAAGAATGTCTGCAGCGGTTGACATAAGCCAACCGCTTTCTATCCCGATTATAACAGCGCTATACATTCAACCGATAGTTGAATTATACTGCTCACATGCCGTTAGGTAATGGTATTCAAAGCTTAAGTTGGCTTAATTTTGTAACAAGTCTTTGACAAGTCCCTTTCTAAACAGTAATTTTGATGTTATGTTTCCAATTTAGTTATTGCCATGTAGTCACATTTGTATGATGATGAATATGTTGTCAGAATCAAAACTATGTTTCCGACCGACTGGCCACAGGTTAACGCGATGAAATCGCTTATGCCACTCATTTTACCTGGACTGATGCTTGTTTTGTTTCCTATGGAACTGAATAAATTCACTTTTCGGTTTCTATGTTTATCCAATTCTATCTCAGCAACAGGAATTTTTATTCATACTTCGAGAGGAGTGGACAATTCTCACACTGTTCTTACACTGATACTCGAATTATTTCTCATCCTTAACGCTCTGTGAATGATTTAATGCTTGGTTCATTATGAGACAAATATGTAGTATACGTCTACCCTTTGTATGAAGCTTTAGTATACAACAGTAAAACAGGCACCTGATTGCAATCGCTTCGTGAATTACTAGTCCACCTGGCAGGTTTAACTTTGTATATTTTAGTATGCTTTGCTTCGTGGAACGCATTTATCAAGCATGTTTATAACACTTTACTTGAAATGTTTTTAACTCACTCAGCTTTTAAACTGAAACAATGAGCCACTGTTAATAACCACTGAGTGGAAATTATTGTGACACCGCAGCCATAAAAACTACGACGTCCAACGATAGCTTTCATGTGCCCGGCCCATGGAACTTGACCATCCGGTGCAGGCCAGCCGTTGATTATGCGCTTCTCAATTTTGTCCTCCACGTTCGATGCTGGTTTGCCCAATCGGGTTTTGGTCCCAAAAATAGATGCGTACAAGGCGATTAATGTTGATGTGCGGGTGTTTAAACATAACAAATTACGGTTCTCACTTTATAATTAATAGTACACGAGGTAGATTTGATTGCAACGATTAGAATGAAAATAAGTACTCCCACTTATTTTGGTACACGCCAATCAAATACTGAAGAGGATAGAAAAACTACACGCTGTAAGAGATTGGTGCAAACAATTGATCCCCTTCATTTATTTATAAACTTGGTGTCGAACTTGCTGAAATGCACAATAAAATTTATATTATTTCGGCTGCTGGAGTTTCATTAGAGATAAAAGCACGATACCACCTATAGGAGCTCAGTTACTGTCCGCCAGGATGGTACTTGCTAAAAAGTAACGATATCCACGGAAAATGCCAGCAGACTGATCAGCCGAAATCTAAAGAAATTCTGTAATAAAATAGTTCCTATTTTGTTAATCAGAACTGATACTCTGTCAAGTCAACCCACATGAATTTGTTCCCAGGATGCAACACTGACTGAGTTTATCACTTTCACAAAGTTTATAGCATTAAACTGATCACAATGGTCAGGATACTAGAAGGCTAGGGTTACATTAAATGCGGCAAGAAGATGACTGTGTGTACTATGCACATATTAGGGTGAATTGATCAGCAGGGAGAATGGAAATAATTATAGTTTATAAATTGTAAAGGTGAATCTAAATTAACGCGCCTTTTTACAGACGTTTCACAGTATTGCAAATATTTGAACCTTATTCGAGTATGAAAACTCCACTCACCTCAAATTAATCTTACATGTATTTAAATCGGTTTGAACAACTGTTTGGTTCCTAAACCCACGTACGACTCGACTGTATCATTTCTGTTCTGGCAAACACGCACGACACCATTCGGCATAGCATGTGATGAGCATTTTTCTAACAAAATCTTTCCTCTCAAGTTGGGTTTAATCTATAACCTGATGACTGCTGATTGCAAGATTCTCACATGTAAACTATTAGTTTCAGATCGCGCGAAAATTCCCAATTTAATGATGGAAATTAATATGTAACGAACAAGCTCGTTTTCAGTGATTCATCATTAGGCTAAATAAACCATATTTATGTCGCAAATTTCAAAGGAATATCAATTAATGTTTTGACAAATTCAGATAATTCATTGGTAAGTTAAAATCAAACAACAAGACCGCAATTCACAAAAACATTTTGTACTGGAAGATTAGTCTTCAACTGGTTATAAATACCATAAGGTGATTCATAAAGACAGTTTAGAGGGGTGCATTTACGTAAACAGTTACCATTCTTTTCTTATCCAAAATGATGCCCAATCCTCTCAGTTCCGCAATATACTGCAAGACTCGTGTCAGAAAACCAAAAACTGCAGTCAGCAAAACAGCAAAACAAAACTACAGAGTAACTCATCAAACAGTCTAGATTTTCAGGCTTACCTTCAATTGCGCCCAACAGTAGCAAACACCAGAGGTAACACATGGAATCTATTGGTA
This sequence comes from Paragonimus skrjabini miyazakii, assembly GCA_014338405.1. NCBI lineage: Eukaryota > Metazoa > Platyhelminthes > Trematoda > Plagiorchiida > Troglotrematidae > Paragonimus > Paragonimus skrjabini miyazakii. Next base: position 11,112 of record JTDE01004989.1, read on the forward strand.
CAGGATATTCCAAATTAAATTCATGTGCATACATATATATACTCGGCTGAATCAGACGGCATTCGATCGTTGACCAATCACATCGTTCGACCGGAAGGTTACATTCAACTGTACTGTCCGCTGTGAACTGCCAACAGAAGCGTGAAAACTACTGCCATGTTGCTAACAGAGTGAAGGCTTGAGTAAACACGTTAAACGAACGGATATTTTAGCAACAATTCTACTCCAAGTTTGTCGCACGATTGTGTGTCGAGTCGTATTACGAAATGGCAACTGGATGAATGAAATTCAGACTGCCAACTTACGAGAACTGATCGCTGGACACCTGTAGAGTGAATTTTCGTGTCTGTTAGGCAGTGAAGTGTCATTGAAGAACTTTTGACGAAGTTATTTCCGGCTGCAATATGAAATTTGATTTGACGACACTACCACACAGGAATCTTGGGTAAATATGACTACTGGATATTCCCGCTTGAGTTTCTACCAGGAGGAAAAATTCAGTGTGCTGTTAGATATATCAAACCACCGGCATCTTTGAAATCCGACCAAACTTGAGTCATTATACAGGTTCGGCCTTGTTTGGTATACGTGACACTCTCGTCCCTTGCAAGAAACTTCATCATCTTCTCTCATCACTTTGTATCCATTCAACTTTCAAGGCGCGCACTGATATACGTTTTATTGGTAAGTGTGTGTATCGCACATATTTCATATATTCGTGACATTGTGATGACAATAACCGCAATCCGTTTTCTGCCTAACCGGGTTCTTCATCAGCAGATGCGGACGTGCAAAAATTGTCAGCCACGGTGATTGAATTCAGTGGACCAGTTCTGACGTTAGGCTCACAAGTTCAATTGAATATCTTTAATTCAAGGAACGCATTTGCTAGCAGTGATGTCAGGAGTGTGCCGGCAGCTGCTCTGCACACTCATTTTGAAACGAACAAATTTCTGCTTAATTGTTCATTTACAGGTACTTAAAAGACGAGAAAAACATGCCATTTTATAAGTGGTTATCTTTAACCATCCAGAAGAATCTATATTAAAGCATACCAGAAGCACTTAGCTAGGATGTGACATAACATTACGATAATTGGGCTGAGAGATCGATATTTGTGTGTCAGCTCACTCATGTGGTTAATACTTGTTCGACGTCAGATAGTGCAATTTGAACCATCTTGAAATAATTTAACTTGTGTTCATTAATGCTTTAATCCAAAATACACTAGTCCCGGTTGTTCTCTTTGAAAATTAAACTCCGTGACATATTCCCTACTCGGTAGTGACAGAAAATGTGTGAACGATAACTGTGAAATATATAAATAAACGCGCTTAGGAGATTACACCGTTAAAGACCCATTAGCAAGGAATTGATTTGTCCATAACAACTTCTGTGTTGATTGTGACGGACGCCATTTAATTTATAGAGTAGTGCAGATGTCAACTAAACGTGCAGGCACTATGACAGGTTATCAGGCAATTTCGAGCAATGAAGGTCATCTTTTACCTCAAGTGCAAGTGCATAGACTGAGATAATGGTTGCAGCATTTCTTCACTATATTGAAGAAAGATCTAGTCGGGTCATCAATCACTCGTTCTAATCTTAAATAAACATCGCGTTTTTAAACTGATTATACGAACCGAGAGAATAAGCTCAAACATAATTTTCATAAATTCAGCATCACACGGTTTTCGCAAATGTGAGATTTAGCCCTTCATGATTGAGGAGATTATCATGCAGGTTTCGTGGATAATCACTTGTAAATTGGGCACAACTGTGGCTGATTTACGGTGAACGTTTCCGTCAAGAAATCGTTGGTGTGTTGTGCATGGGGTACTTCATTGTTGATGTGAATATGCTTCCGCGATAATCCAATCAATTTGATGTTACTTAAAAAGCAAGTGCGTGACGAATTCTCACCTGTGAACGTAGTAATGAGCAACTCGTGATTGCCTTTTACGTCGGGAATGTGTTTACTTACTTGGTTAGAATCTGGTATGAAGTATGACCCAATATGTGTGAAAATGCAATGACTCTCATCTATGACTAAGAGGCTACCTGTACAAAGTTACAAGTAAACATAAGGCTACACCCACTAATCTTCGAGTTTTTTATTTACCAAATGTCAAATATACGGTTTGCCATATGTCGATAATACAATTATGATTATAGAATATTTACACCAACATTGGCTATTGATTACCACTGATCGGAATATAAATATGAATGACAGTTTCATCAATAGAAATCGCACCGGTCGTGCTCATCTCTTCGGAAAATGATGAGTCCGGAAGAATGTCTCCAACGGTAGGCAAAATTTAATCGATTTCTATCTAACAGCGTTACACATTCAACTGATAGTTGAATTATACTGCTCACATGCCGTCAGTTAATGGTATTCAAAGCTTAACTTGGTTTAGTTTTTATCAAGTCTTTGGAAAGTCCCTGTCTAAACAATAACTTTGATGTTATGTTTCCAATTTGGTTATTACCATGTTGTCACATTTGTATGATGGTGCATATGTTGTCAAAATAGGAGCCGTGGTTTCGTCTGACTCACTACAGGTTAACGCGTTGGAATCGTTCATGCCACTCGTTTTACCTGGACAGATTCTTGTTTCGTTTTCCGTGGAACTGAATAAATTCACTTCTTCGGTTGTATCTTCGTTCATTATCATCTCGACAACATGATTTTGCATTCACACGTCTGAATAAATGGACAATTATCACTATATTTTCTGATATGTTCTCAATGTTCCTGCTGTGTGATTGAATGATTACTTGATCACTTATGGGAAAAATATGTGGGCCACTTTCACCTTCTGTATAAATCACTGAATCTTTCTAATTGACAAGCTTTAACAAACTTGACAGAGAAACAATCTTTTGACAGCAATTGCTTCACAACTAACTGTTAGACTTCGAAATACACTTATTTTGTCTACTATCAACAGTGTGGTTTTGTTCAGTGTTTATTGTGCAATACATGAAGTGATCATCATCGTGACTTACAAATAATAAGGATTTATACTTCCCGAATATTATCTGTATTGTCTAGTCATTAATGAGCAAAATTCCAACAGATTTCTTCAGAGGACGAACCTACAAATTTTAAGATGTATAACCGCCACTGACAAGCCAAAGGGTAAACTAGATTTTTTAGTTTGTACTCCTTAACTAGAGCCACTTGTAACTGTTCAAAACATGCTGTCTCTCATGGAACAAAGTTATTCATAATACTTCAAACGAAAAGCTGGAAATTCAACATTCATTCCCATTAAAACAATGAGTTGCCCTTCGTAATAATCTTGAAGTATTGACACAAAAACGATTTTAATTACTGTGCTTGTTGATGACTTTCATTTACCAGGCTCAAGGAATTTAATCACTCAGATCAAAGGTATTTTTCAGTTTTATTCTGCATCTTCGGTGTTGATTTGCACAACTGCTATCGGTCAGAGGAATATAGACGATGAATATAATTACTATCAGCACATGAATGTGGATTCACTGAATGTGTCTATTCATTTTACACGTCACATTACTAATTCAACTTGTATTAGGTACTTAAACTGTCTTTGATTACAAAAGATGATTCAAAATTGCTCATTTCCCCATACTGCTGGTGCACTGAGATAAAAATTGAATAACTCCACTTGAAGTGAGTAATTTAAAAATTTTCGCAAAACCTTAGATTTAAGATAGTCTGATTATTGTGAAATAATGGCTTATTTATAGTTAACGATTTATAAACAGGTCGCTTCAGTTTGTCAGACACATATAACGTCGGAGTCATTCTAGAAGTATCACCCGAGTTGCCGTCAGTTATTGATAACTGGTGGCATTCTCAGGATCTGATTAAGGGTCTACCAAAGAAGTGCATGCTAGAATGCAACAGTGTTGAAAAAACACGTGCACGTGGATTTCTCACTTTGAGACAATACACGTTCTGTAAAACAGTACTTGCGCCAGTTCAGTTGGGAATTATTGTTCTTGTGGAACCATTTCCGTGTGATGTTGGACGTTCCTACCAGTTGTGTTTACGACTCTACACAGTTAATACCACAGAACTGAACAATTTGCGCAATGCACAAAAGACCAGCCTTGGTCTATGAGCATGGAGTGGGCACGTCGAGCCTACTGATGTGGTCAATCAGCTGGACTTATAAAAGTGAATTTGAAATGTGAACTTAATCAGCGAACAGTGTAACATTTACAGTTAGTGCACCGTAGTGCTGGATCTAAGTTACATTTGTTCCCCAACTCTGGCCTATCGGGAAATATTTGAAATTGAGTCAGACTTGAACAGGCTTCAGCTACTAGTTTCGATTAAATCTTGCTTCCATCTAATTTTGTAAAACCTAGTTGGCTAATTCTGGTTTACAAGATTCTTTCTGATGGATTTCCGTACAGAGGGCGCGTACGCAAAACACCGCTCAAAACAGTGATTTCAGAATTCTAGTCGCCGTAACAGTTCCAACTCAAATATGCCTTCGTATAGTGTTCACATCAATGCTTTGTGTGTGAGTACTAGTTATTCACAACATCGTCGCACTTTGTCAGGAATTCTTTCAAAACCATATGCTGGTTAGCGATATTTCCAGTCAATTTCTGAAAACAAGGTGACGAGTTCCAGAAAGCTAGAATCCTGCGTTCTGTTTGCTTCTGAATGGTGTAATGCAGTTAGTATCTACAAAAAAGCAGGCGTTCGGAAATGTGTAGGCTCACGATCAGCCATCAGTCGGTTGCCGGTTAGATTATAACTTTCACTTATCATTCGTTCAGTAAAATGAAAAGCCAATGGCCGACCACGAGAAAGCGCATTCAACAGAGCAGGAGCAGACAGACAAATTGAACTAAAGATATTGTCTGTCGTGTGTTGGTTTATGAAGGACCGATCACTGTAAGATCCTATCCTCACACCTGTTGATGAGTATGCTTGAGAAAGCAGATATACCGACACATTTCTTTTCGTGAAACAATGATAGGTTCAGATGAGTAGAGTTAAGAAGGTTAGAGAGCAAATGACAATGATCAAAACGGGTAAAAGTTTAAATATCAGTAGCACATTGTTCGTGCAATACGGCTTTGGTACTCTTATCTCCGTCTTCTCCTTCGATCATTCCCATGAATATGTAAACTAATTTAGGTGTTAACAGACCACAAATAAAAATAAGCCTACTTGTCTATAACATATCTCCGGTTTTACAGCTTTGCATCTAT
>JTDE01004989.1:32245-44797 GCA_014338405.1 Paragonimus skrjabini miyazakii
TATATATATATATATATATACATTCATTTCCAGATACTGGCGGATTGCCGAACGTAGAGGGAAAGGCTCCGTGGCGAAATACAATACAAACCCCTCTTAGAAGATCCCGGATTATTTGCGTCTCATTAACCACAGCTATCCAAATTTCAGACAGCATGAAATTGGTTTTCACTAAAGTTTGTAAATCTGTTTCACATGGTAGCATCAGTCGGTCAGTATCTTCAAGCGGGAAGCTGAATGCAACATCATTGGTCAGCAATTCGCTGGGTCATCTCTGTAACTACCACTAGAGATAGCCGTGGCCGCTAAATGTTTCCAGGTCTTCAATAGACTGGTTTTGTAGCAGAAATACCAGAGCTTTGCATAGCGCTCATCCCCCGCGTAGTTGTTACCAATCTGAATGTAATTATAGGCGTGCTATTTGTAAGTGGCGAGTTGAGATAAAATTAAGTTGGCAACGTTGGATTTCTGATTTTCTGTCAGCAGTGGATCTTATCTGTTCTGCAGCAAATTCCAAAATCCGAACATGTTGCAATAACTATGTTCATCACATAAATATATGACCTTATTGTATGAGTAATGTGTCTGCATTTACTTATACAACAGTGAAACTTGTGGGGACTAACCAGCTCGACAGGTTCGTGAGTTTCATAGACGATATGCATGAGTGCACGAATGTAGCACATGACTGAGGATAACAAAGACTGGATATGCGCAACAAGCCAGTTGAGTAGGCAACTAGATAAGTGAGGTCAATGGCGCAGTGGTAAACACGGTTGCCTCATGAACAACGTGTCCGTGGTTCAAGTCCCGGCGGTGGCGATGATATGCACTACTGACGAGCTCTAATGAGGGCGAAACTCGAGTCTAGTGCTTCTTTTCGAAAAGGGCCGACTGGATAGTCTATGTGGATGCGACAGCTGCGATCAATTGTGGGTGATGTTCAACTTGAAAACTAGATAAGTATCGAAGAAACAAAACATGAAGATGATTACTTGCACGACGATCTACTACAATACGTAAAAGGACGTTTAAAATGTTACCAATCACCGCATTTCTCTTAACATGATATATATTGTAGGTTTAATTCTTACTCTGTGAGTGGAGTAATGAAAAACGTATCGTCGAATTATTCAACAAATTCAACAATGCGGCGGTGTTGTGAGTTGAAGATTTCACATACAATGACTTTGCTATCACAGAAGGTGGTTCTCACGACAAATATTCACATACACCAATGGGCGACTATAAAATGCAAATTTGTTTATGGTATGGGCAATCATTTCTAGTAACCGCCGTCTGGTGATCTACGTAACTAAGCGAATGTAATCCTACGTAGCAACTCGTCAAATCTATTAGGAAGCCTGTCTGATGTGACTTCTGATAAAGTCTACCACAATCTACACTGCGAAACATACGTAGGTGTAGAACTCGTTATATTTAAATGAACGAGCTGTTCGAATTATCATTGTGGTAGGCATGGATAAGGTGTATGTTGATTACAAACGTGTTCGCATGCATTCATTTGGCTCAAGACCGCATAAACCTTCTAGATCCCAATGTTGTTATGGCAGATATTGTGATACTCACCAAATGCGCTTCTCACTATTTTGATTCAAAATACTCTTCTGGAGTTCCACCTGTGTGTTTCATAGTTCACACAGTTTCACTGACAAATGTTTGTATGTTTGATTACTATTCTGTGGTGCGTGTAGCATATGAGCGTCATGGTACATTAACAGTTAGCAATTCTGCTATTATTTTTAAGAAACACATTGGTTGTGAGAATTAGGGGGATATGCTTATGAATTTCCTGCCGGCAAACTGAAAGGAGTAACCAGTAATATAGAACATTCCAGATCTTTTGTATCGATTAACACATGGTGCGGTAACGCGTTTCACAATCGTTAATGCCACAGCACTAATCTGGCAGTGATCTCGGGTTAAGCATAAAGAAGATGTTCTAGAGGTAAGTGGTTATTTAATGAGATTGGGAAGACGAAAACACGAGTCGTCAGTGGCAAACAAATTCCCGATAACACGTACATTTCACTTTACAATCCGATGACGTCAGATCGCGTGGAATGAGTGTTGACAAAGTGAATTGGCTAGTACGTTATGGAGAGGTTTAGTTGGGGTAAACGTAACAAGCAAGAAGATCAAATGGAAATGAGTAACGGAATTTTCAGTTGTACAAAATAAAGTGTTTCATTCGGATTCATAAAATCATTTGATCGTTGTATTCTCACTTATTTTGATGCACGAATTCGATGCTAATCTTATTGCATGTGTATAAGCCGATTACATACTTGTTTTCACAAAACCGCTTCATCGTTCCCGATATTCCGATACCTTGTCCGCATTTCACGGTAACACACAACAGTGATATGTACTATTCATGCGGATTTCAGTTTGAATCACCGGCACGTTTCCTACCGCATAATTACACGGATTTGATGTGATGAATTGATGGACGTCAGAAGTATGAGTACGGTGAGATCGTGGATCAAAATTTCACATTCATCCATGGATGGAATCCGGTTGTGCGAACTGACCAATCAGGAAACAGCTTCACCCATTAGTTGGTAGGTTGGTTTGATATGAAACAGTTGTGAAAAAATGAGGGTTATTCAATTCTCTGTATTTGTCACTTAGTCGCCTTACAAATGTGTATCTCGTCTGTTTCCGATTGCAATCTGTGAACCGCAGTACAGCGTAACATTTTAAAGGCGGTCACATGATCTATTACACATGTTGCGATATTCTGTTGGGTTCATCCAATTATGCAATTTCCTGTTAGTAGCAGTGGCAGAAGCTGACATGAAGTAGGACAATAACAATCATTTCACATTATGTTTGCATACATACAACAGATGACTTAACAAAGCCACTGACAACTGACAGTTTCACACACTCCTGCAAATCTTTCAGTTTACTGGGACACAGATGACGTTTGTGCAAAATATCTTGTGGAACACAGCAGAAAACTGCGAATCTGCGTGTTAGACAACTGTAGATTGGACATGAACTTGCTCAATAACTGACACTGTAATACCTGTGAAAATTATGACTGCTAAATTATCTTGTTCGACCACAACTAAGTGGTAGTTACCACTCACCTTAGGTTACAGTCGGCTCATTTGGTTGATGAAAGTTAAATGTATTTTACACGCTAACCCCGATCACTCCAGTCATAATTAAAAATAATATCGTGAGCTCACCTTGTTTTCAAAGTGAACGACAATTATGAAGCATTATGCCCTCTCAGCGGGAATTGTTGGAGATTTATGATTTGGAGTTTGTGGTTAAACATTCAACCTGAGGCAGTTGTTAATATATGGCCTGATAGCATTACGGAGCATTAAAAATTCCATGGGGAAAACATCAGCTTCGTTAATAATGTACATCATCCGTTACACAAATCTTATCAATATCCGTCTGAAACTTAGTGAAGGACTGATGGAGAAGCTGAGGCTTTGGAAATCAAGTTCGGGATCAAATGACTCCTCCAAAGCTGCGGTGGGATCTATGATTATCTAAACCATTGAATACCTTTCGATCTTTTAACCGGTGATGTATTTAGTTCCTTTTAATAAACACGTGCGAACTATCTAAAGCTGCAGATATCATTTGTTCACGATGTTTGGAAATTTAACTTGTTGCTCCACAAACTGGGTACTTCATAATATGGATGTTACGCCAAAATGTATCCTGTGGAAGAACTCAGCGAAATACAACTTTGACAAAATCATCCAACTGATTTCCAAAATATTGAGTGGTTGGTCACCCTTGACTAAAATAAACTGTCAGTGTCTGAAGTTAGCGAAGTAGCAGAGTATGACTGAGTGGCCTAGGCTGGAACAGTCATTCTGGCCTGTGAACGTTTCAATCTTCCCACAGTGATCGAAGTTCAATGCAAACATTTGACGTTCGTTTCTTAATCCAGTCACCACAAGTAGAAATCATTAGAAACAGCGCTTGACGAAGGTAAACCAATAATCTGACATCCCCTTACGGGATGTCGGAACGAAATGTTAGTGATTGGTAAACCCGAAACATGAAACCGATATGCTTGAACAAAAAAGTTATGGAATTTCTACGCGTGGTACATTCGAATGCTCCGGAAAAAGCCGCACCAAAGTGGGTATACGTCCACCGAGCGAAGCTGCTCACATCATGTTGGCAGTGTAGCAGAAAGCTGTATTCAGTCTGATGCCATTGGAAACCTAACCAATGGCCCACTGCTCCCTGCCCGGCCTCAAGTAGGTTCACTGTCGTTTAAAGAGGCTCCAGTATCTGAGCAGTCAGAACCAACTCATGACATATAGCTTCGCTCGTCATGAGCACATGCTGATTTCACAACAAAATATTTGAACCACGTTATGATCACAAATTATGTATCCGTTTCTATCAACGGCAAATCAATCAGACTATATCTGGATACGCAGTTTGACACTACATCAATCTTCTACTGTGCGTAGCATCTGAAGCACACTAGAAACACTATTAGTGACCGATCGTCCATTAGCACCGAATTTCAGCCTACTGCACTCATTAATCGATTGCAATTGCAGAAAAACTTGAATACTCCCTCAGAAGAACTTGACCATTTGTAACAATTTCACATATTCAGCAGTAATCGTCAATGTACTTAGCACAAATCGAGAGCTAGGTTCTGTGCAGTAACAATGAAACAGCCAGTTAACGAACACAAACCATCTGTAGGCTACATTATACAAACCGTTATTATTTATGTAGGTGAATAACAATATTACGTTGTTCACTGATAGGTTACAATCATTAAACCTGCGACAACGTAGGTGGAAAATGAGTTGCATAGAACATAGAATATGATTCCGTCACCGTTTCGGTGATTGAAGAGACCACTAAATTGAGCTGTCCTTTGCGAGAATGTAATCAACTTGCAGGTCATAATATGTTGTACACCGATCCACAGGCACAGAGTGTGATATTGATGCTTAGATATTGTACTGGATGTGACGTTCTACAAATCGTTTAACAATATGGGTAGAACGAAATTAGCCTGCTGGACATACGCACAATGTCCGGAAGTAAATATTGATAATCGTTCCCATTGACTACTCTAAAGTTGCTAGCTGAGATATCATACCGTACATCAGGATCCCAACGTATGACTCCAGTTGAACACAGTTTTGACAACCATCGATTCGTGGGTAGAATTCAATCAACTTTGTTTGTCTGTGTCTCTGTGTCTGTGTGTTGCAAGCGAGCTAACTAAATGGAACGTCATAAGGGTGAGCCATATTCAAACAGAAAAACCAATGCTCTGCGTATACCTTCGACCTAGCAGTTGTAATGACGAACGGCGGGGAAACGATAACCTACGTTGTACGTCTGCCCCTACTGACACACTGACAAACACCAACCACTCAGCACTTGACAATTCATTTCCTAAGCAATATATTTTTGAGAGAAATTCTGAGCGCTGTTAAATACACTTAGACCAAAGTCACAGGTAACTTAACACACCAAAAAATTGCGAATGACAGCATTGGCCTTTGTAGATGGACAGCAGTCGGAGTTCAGCAAGCGTAATGGACAGGGTATCAACAACCTCGTCTGAAGTTGAAACCTGTTCTCGGATATCCATTCACCATATGAATCAATCACACTTGAGTTATACAGAAAACTGATAAAACATACTAATTACTTCTATACGATGAATATTTCCACACACATTAAATATGGAACCGTTATTGGACTGAACGACTGTAACCAGCGTTTCTTTTATTTTACGAAACAATCCGACCAGTCAAATTTGCACAGGTAAAACTAACGCATCGGTTGTGCAACAAGCTAATCAAACCAGATAACAGTGAACACAGCCATGCCCGCGGACAATAACAATCACAATGTGACCGCACATTTGCAACAAGTCACTTCAGTATATACACCATTTACAGCGAACTGTCCGTGTAGTTGGCAGAAGTTCACATGAGCAATGTCTGTCGATTTACACGCATCCGCAAAATCCCTTGTTGTGTAGATACACATCGAGTGCAGTTGTCTTGCTGTCAGTTTGGATTGATGCTTGTTACATGCATAACGAGTGTAACAAGACTAACAATTGCATGCTCACTGAATTGATTTCTGATTGCGCTGATATTGAGCCAACTGCTACTTATTCGTGTCCTGCGTTTGTCAGTAGACGAATATATGGGTATTGTCATCGTTTACGTCAATAGCACATATCGTTTGCTCTTGGTATACCTGAGAATAGGAAGTTGCCCCAGGTTGAAGTTAAGAACAAGTAATATGTAACACATTTTTGTATTCGAGTGCAAATTCTACAACCGATCGTTATCTGAATAACTAGGGTTGGCGTTGCTGACAATTCTGTCAAACCCGTCGATATCGTTCAAGTGAATATTACATCCAACGGACACAGTGTTCACTGTTGTGTCTTGTTTCGAAAAGTAACCCTATGTGAATTGACTGATTCGAGGTAAGCTACTTGACAGGGCTTGAGAAGACGGCACAGGATAGTTTCACCAATTAAAGTACACGGTCCTGTTCAATCAGTTTGCGAGAAACATTAGCCACGTGCTTGTTCCACAGGTCTCCGGAAAGGAACACAGCAGTTACACAACCAGATTTTGTACAAACAAGATCGTTTAAATGAGAGTAATACCATCCTAATGCCTTGTATAATGCATATCATTGATATTACCACGAGCCAATGTCTTGAAAGGGACAGCAGTGTAAGCATGCTCATGTGCGTGGGGCCATGCTTGCTTGCAACTGTACTCATCTGAATACGTGAATCTACATTTAGAAAATGCTAACAGGGTGAATAGGATAACAACTTGGGAACAAATATCCAGATGTTTACTAGCATTAAACGTAATGTGTATGCAATGTGGATTCAGGCTACCTCCGAACAAATACATATTGCATTTAGAGGAAGTTCGCAAGTTGTAGTAGGAAACCCACGAAAGTGTTACTTGCAATAGTCGCGCACGCTTCAACGTATCAAACGAATAGGATTTACGGGTGTTTAAACTGACTCCAAACACAAAAAAAGAAGTGCAATTTTATCACCTATGTTCCATCTCCCATGAACGACATGTCCGACCTGACGTGCTAGGTATGCAGTTAATATTATCGCCAAGATGACTGACCCCCCAAATGTATAACAAACATTGTGTGGTGCGTTATAGTTGTTTCATTCGAAGTGAACAAAAAACGTAACAGTGCCCTGTGATCAACACAAATGTGATCAGGTAATGCATAAAAATACTTAGTGCGATGGTTTACAGCAAACAGAAGATAACAATTCATTTAGTTCTCCGAAATATTGTAATAGTTTGTAGGAAAACTTGTTGCCCAACAACCATTATTTCAACAAATATAGCAATGTTTAGTGTAATAACAACCAGAACTCCTTATACATTGTATGGCAATTTATCCAATATATTGTCTTATCCAAGACACATATGGCGCGACACGCATAAATTTTCCGGGGAAATTCGACGGGTTATGTGGAACTAATGCAGAAAACACACCAACGATCATTGGATGTCCATATCGGAGAGATATCAAACCGCTTCCACTATCACCCTAATAAACAGAGAAGAAGAAAATTTAAGTCCACATAAAACATTCACTTCACGATTAGTCCCAACTGAATGCACGGTAACAGTTTCATGACAATTAATTCGGTTGAACTAAGCGTAAAGAACTTGTTACTGAATCATATGAGTTCCTTGTTAAATCGCCAGAAGATTCGGATAATGCGTTTCTAGTAGCATGATCTAGACTGGATATATATGTATGTATCTTAAATGAGCAGATGGCAAAAGACTACGTAAATATATATCTGCTGCTATCGAACATAGTTTTGCAAATACATTATTAAACAATTTACATAAACAATAAATCAAGACTAGGTTTACAAACGCATACAACAGTACAGCAGAAACACGTGTTAAATCTGGCAGTCAATTCGGGCGGTAAGAAAGGTCATGCGTCACTGTTACTCAAATGAACAAACATGTCAACATGTAGTAGGAAACGGAATATGAGTAATAAAACTGAATACATTTCGATTGTTTGCGACCGACATAGAGTTTATTAAAATGAAATAAATGTTGACGTATCAAACGGTTAGGAGTAAGTGTGATTAAGGCAAACAGACCAGTCGCGTTAAATTGGGAGGTGAAGCATACTACCGTTGTAACGTAAGTAGGGCAAATGTCAAATGTGAAATTAGATTTCACACACTTCATTAGCCAATACACATAACTGAAGGGGGTATATTTCGTACGGTGCGGCCAGCTCAACGCTCATGAAATCTAATCTTTCGTGGGACATAGATGCTGAGATCAACTTATATAAATACTTCAAATATTTCGAGTAATACACGATGGATAATAGCATTTCAACCTACTGGACAAATTCCTCTGTTTCGATTGAAATAGCCCGCACAGAAGTGAGTTAAACCGTTTACATATGAGCCATAGATAGACACACACTCTTGGTGCGTGTTAGTTTTCAACTCAAGCACCTGAGCTCTGTTGACCGCTTCACCACCCGGATACATACAACCAAAACCAACGACGTAGTTGTTGCTGCCAACTTCAGGAATATTGTTAAAATTTCCGGCGGGAGGTAGGTTGGCGATGGCGATGAATGTGCCATCAATTGGTATATGACCTCGAACCTTGATGAGTGCGATATCGTTGAACAAACCACCTGCAAGGAAAGTAGCGTACTGAGTGAACATAATATATGGATACTAGTGGTTGTTCTGTCGTCCAAAAATGTGAGATATCAATCAGCATGTACAACATGTATGAATTTGTTTGAAAGTAAGGCATAATTGAACTGTGTGTTCATAAACCGATACATCAAACTGGGAAGTGAAAATTATAAAGCCCCTATCAAACGTCAACAATTTCATTACTACCACGTTTATTAATCTAAAGTTACCGGAAGCTTTGCGGAGCAAGATTTCTCAATGGTCAAATTTCGAACAAGTTCAACGTTATGAGATATGCATATATAAACAACAATTAAATAAAATCGTTGAAACAATTTTTACCAAAACAACTTTGAAAAGTTCGTCACAAAATGAATCACTCGAAAACATTGCATGATATCATATCAGGAACATGCTGTAGTCTGCGGATCTATATCGAACATTTCGTAGGAATTATGAGGAAAAATAACAAGATCAATAGGCATACACATTCCAGTGTCAATTCTCACATCGGCTATGAAGTATTGGTGTGAGTGCAGGTCCAACTGCGTACGTAGTACCCAGTGGCAGGATCAATAAAAATATTCCGGTTCAGGTCGATGATCCGGTCATGATTACCAAAATATCTCATTCCGGTCAGAACACAACAATTCGTAATGAGTCAGTATAATTGATTACTCCAGTCTTGTCAGCATATCAAACTGATTTAAAATCGAGGAAAGCTTTCAAAATGCTTTACGCAACAAAAGTCAAATGATTTTGCGGTCTGTGGGAGCGGTGGCAATTAGAAGGTGAAAATCACCGCTCCGCGTACAAAAAGACCTGCGGCTCTGTACTACACTGCTTTGGTAACTGAGGTACATTGAAATGCATGTGCTTATTGATTGTGTAGTTCTGTTTCATAAATCATATTGAACGTTCGATATAAATTCGCAGCAGTATATATCTGCTGTGATGTAACGCGATGAACTAAAGTGACGTATTGCTTGAAGCGATTTCCAACCTCGCCATTCAAATTACTGTTCCTATCTCTTGTCTGGATTATTACTGCCTCAATTATGTTGTGCTTTCTGGCTAATTTAATAACTGTGTCATCCACCATTAGGTTGAACTTCACCTTCTTAACTACGGTTTGTGAACTGATATCATGTATGCTGCTTGAAACAATACTGGCAATAATGATGTGGTGAATATTCACAATTTCAATGTTTCCACTCACGTATTTGATAGTTTGGATGTATTACGATATGTTCCACGTGAAAATGCAATATCCGTCTCCCTTGATTAGGATAATTCCTGTATGGTTTGGAAAATCAAATAAATAAACTCTTGACTATAAGCTGAATATTCGATTATTTCGAAAATTGATGCAACACCAATGTGAAACCGGACAGTCACCTATTGGAAAACAGTTAATGTAATCAATACACAGCAATTAATTGATGCAGCCACGAAACAATTGTCCAGTATGTTGAATACAAGTGAAAATCACACTGTTTTCTTTGGGAAACGAGGCCATTCCGAACCATATTTTGAATAAATGTCATTTTTAATCTGGTTTACAGTTAAAGCATTTCAGGAAATAATAAACAATAAACGAGGACTATTTATTGTGCCGTTGTTAAGATGCACATCGTTGTTTGCTTGACAAAAGGTAGCTGAAGCTTTTCTTCAATAGCTCCCAAACAATGGTTCACACTATCATCACCCTAACAGAACGTGAATAGTGCGACGCCCCGCCTTGTTTTCTAGAGTGTAAAAAATAATCTTACCAATCCGGAAGTATATAATTCGTGGTAAGAGAGGCTAGATTTGATTGATGTATCGACGAACAGTGGGTAACTTTAGCAATCCTCTTGATTGTTTGTTTGCATTTTGTGACATTTGACCGAATCGTCAATCTACATTCAATTGATGTGATCAGTCATGATTTTTGCATATGTTAGGCTCCATTCCATACCACTGATAGATGAAGGGAAAGCACGACTAGCAGGTGACTTTTAACGTTTTTGGTATATCCAGTTCATTCAAGTGCTTTGTTCCTTCACCCGTGTATTTCTCTGACAACATTCAGATAACCAGGTAAGAGCTTACATCTGGCTATAAAACAATTTTAAATGCGTTGATGTGACGAGATTTACACATTTGCCAACAAACTGGTGTTGCGAACAGGTAAACAGAGGTTTAGTTATATGTGGCAAGTGCTGTACCAACTGAAGTGGGAAGCAATGCCGAGTGATCAGAAGTTTCGCATTTGGACTCAGTTACCAACGTGGTCCAGTGTGTCATGAGGAGTCATACACACAATTTGGAAGATTGATTGGGCAGGCAGACTTTCTCAATCACTTAAAGCTGACATACGGCAATGTCCAACACACACGTCTTTATTTGGACACTTCAAATACCCACGGCAAAATTGGAAAAAACATTGGAGAAACAGCGTGAAACTAAAGTTGCCATAATAAACGTACGCGAACATGTGCATGCCAAATATTACTCACCCTTGGAGGCTTTTCTCGGAAAGAACGTCGGATTGATTGCTGAATGCGCTGCGCTTGTCCATAATTTGTTCTCGTTCTGTATGTCTGGGTCCAAGCTGAAAGCAACAGATGTGCGTTTCAATTGAGGACAACCATCTCAAAATAGAAATCAACAATGTACATAAGAATTTGTCACTTGTAATGGGTAATGCTTTCTAATAAAAACAAACTTGCCTCAACATTGGTTGATCCCAGTTGAATGTGCCACAAATCCGTATTTTGAAAGCTGTGATAAGGATTAATTATTGTGTGTGTGAAACAAATCAGAACAGTTGACCAAATTCTTAATGAGCCTTTATGACTGTCGAAAACAACGCAGAAAAGTACGCTGACGGCAAATCATCAACTCACTGAAGTTCAAGTAACAACTGTGCTCGTTATCTATCATTACTACAAGAAGAACGGTATTTGGCATATTGAATAGAATCTGAAAACTGCTGTTGAGCTGCTGTAGAAAGAACTAGGTCGTCTGACACGAATAGTCTAGAAAATTGTCTGACTGATTATTCAATCGAGGAGCGGTGTACTCCAGCCTTGCACATATATGGCATGAATTTACTATTAATAAATCTGAACTGTTTGTGCTATGAGAAATATTTGTTCGTTTAAATGTTTTATTTTGCCCAGTCACACTTAACGTTACGGAGACAAAGTCTGAGATGACGAACCCCTGTGTGCTTCCTGCTAAGCTTCGGCCATTTGCTGATCATTATAAGGGCTGGTTCGAAGCAGAACTGGCTGATATTTAACAAATGACCAGCCATAAACGTTTTTCTGTAAAAGGTACTAGACGCTTATCTACCAACGCGATCCTAATAGCCATTCGTCGAAATGAGCGATCAAAAGCCGAGACGGAGTTGATAGTATAAACTCAATCCCGAGTGACAGTCTATGATTTGACATGAATTTTAAAACAGAAAACCCAACAGACCTAAGATGACGAATGATCAATCAATTTCTTTCGTTCCAGAAAACATTACTTTAATGAGAGTTAGGCTAAATGCATCAATACATGTAGATGTAAAATTTCTCACAAGTAAAGGCTTTCCAGAATCCACAAAATTGCACTCTTGGTAAAACTTGTTTGTTGTTTTGTTTCCCGAGGACTCAGAGCTCCCCAAGTTGTTACCGAAGCTACTGAAGTGAGCACAAGACCGTATCACAAAGTAATGCTCATGGAACAGCTTTTTGTAAGCGTGGTGATTATAAACTCAAGACAAATCTAATATATTGATGAGTAGTAGGGGATTTTGATTTTCATATAGATTG
>JTDE01004990.1:0-17122 GCA_014338405.1 Paragonimus skrjabini miyazakii
CATGTTTCGCTGCCGTAAAGAAAAACAAACCTCACTGTAGTCTGATATACGCGACCCTTAAGTTTCAAGGAAATACCTCTCTGTCGCCATAGGTGCCTCAGATTAGTAAACACCGCCCTAGCCTTGGAAATACGCGCCTCTACTTCATTCCTTACATCTCCGCCGCCGCCGCTGATGCAGCTTCCCAGGTATACACACCGGTCAACAACTTCCATGATTTCATTATCTAACTTTAAACCTACGTGATCACAGCAATCTTGCAGAAGCACCTCGCATCGTTCCACGATTTTTTATCCGGAGTCCGAACAACCTCACGGAAACTTCAACCGAAAAACCTACCAGAACTCGACTCTTAACCGAGTTGAGTTACCTAAAGGTCGCAACATACCTCTGTCGTGCTCACTATCACGGAGACATTTAAGATCAAATCGCCCGGCCCAACCGTCCAAGTGTCTTAGTCACCGTGATCGATTGCACCTGGCTGTTGATAAATTCCTCGGTGGTTGAATGGCAATACAGTGTTGGGAACTAGCATTACATCAGTGAGTGCGAACGGAGAAAGTAAAAA
The DNA here is from genome assembly GCA_014338405.1 of Paragonimus skrjabini miyazakii. NCBI lineage: Eukaryota > Metazoa > Platyhelminthes > Trematoda > Plagiorchiida > Troglotrematidae > Paragonimus > Paragonimus skrjabini miyazakii. Next base: position 569 of record JTDE01004990.1, read on the forward strand.
TACGATACTTCTAACAGCGTGTTGTCACTGTAATTTTTTCACTAAATGAATGGTTACTAAAAACTTACATTCATGGACGAAACGGAGTTTCAAATTAACAGAAGATTGACTACAAACTAGCAGGTTTCTTATAGAAACTGAGACACTTCGTATTGTACCTATAGTTCTACCGCACCATTTGTGGGCTGTGACTTGATGTTATATATCCGTGCTGCCAAAACGTTAAGTGGCGTGTGACGTTTCTCAGCCTTGTGGTCTCGACACTGAGCTCTACCTACTTCGTGTCAATAAATTTTGTTGTCACTTGGTTTCTGAGAATCCTTTAAAATGTGTACGACGTAAAGCACCATGTTCGATTCTGTTTTGGGAGAACCAATTGCTGGTAATGAAATTTACTTTCGTATTCTTCAAATAAGCCATACTGGGTCCCACTAGCGAGCATCGACAGTGTTTTCGTGATATATGTTCATCTCCAATGTCACACAGCTGCTGCTCTGCTCGTTCCGACTGAACGAGGGAAATAAACTCGGCATCGTAGTATCTGGTGCATAACATCACTGTGCACGAACTAGAATGCTATTGTGACGATTCAGTAATTGGCAGTACGTTTGCTTAGATTGAGTGCTTTAACCAGAGTTGGTTTTAACTGGCGAAGTACACCAGTTTTCCAGTCATCCTTGGAGATATGTCCTACCAACAGGCCATCATCATGATAGCAGCCAAGTGCTTGACGAGGAGTTACTTTGGCTTGGGCTGCTGGTCACCTCAACAGTGACGTGGGTTGTCATTAGAAGAAAACGGTACTAAGAATGTTGAAATTTAATAAAAGGAAACTGGAAATGGTGTGGATGCAGGTACGCCATTGACTAGTTCACACCGCCATCTTGAATAGCGTATTTAACCAGCGATTTGAGTGATCCGATGACCCAATCCAGGCAGGCGACACCTACCCGCTATACTCAGCAAAGCAGTCAGGTCATCATATTTCTTAACCACGTTGTTATTTGAACACCACCCAACTCCGTATAATGCCCGGTTTAGTGAACGGTCAGCTGGCCTACGGAGGACGTAACCCGACCATCTCAGGCTGTGCAACGTGAGCAGTTGATTGATTGATTGCGCATCTCGAGCGTTCCGGAATACGCGCAGGCGATCAGTCACATTGTTCACGCGATCAATTCACTTAGTTTAGTGGTGGAGACAACGATAGTCAAACACAGTAAGTCGGTTGACATCTTTTTTACGAACAGCCCACGGTTCCGGACCATAGACGATCTGAACAATATATAACTAAAAGCTGTATGACTTAAAAATAGGAAGAACAGGGTAATGAGATTAGAATAAATTGACTTCCAGTAGTTCGGGAACGCGAGTAAGTTTGGAGTTCTAACATACTAAATGTAGGTATTTTCGATGGATCTAATCCGTCTTGCTGCTCCAAGATGATTCGGGGTCCACAGTGGGCATGGCCGCCGAGACAGGTAACTCCGGAAGTACGCTGAGATGAGTAACAGCTCCATGTCGGCCTTCAGCTCCTAAGAATCAGTGGGCAGGAAAGGCGTTGTCCGAGTAAAAAACGAACGAGAAGTGTTTTTTTTCGATTCACGTGTTATAAACATTAAGTGCGCATGTATATGTAAATAACACTAAATGTGCAGAATATAACAGAAGTTAGGTAGTACTGTGGGTAACATACTAATTGTGAGTAGTATACTACTCAGACGAAACGAGTGCATACCAGTGAGTTTGCGACGTGGCACGAGGTGTCGGCGCGGCGAACCAGAAGATCAATAATCCGGGGGGAAACACCGCGTCGATCGGAGAGGATTCGTCAACAGACGCAGAGGCACCAAGGAACCTCAGAAGGGAGAGGAGTGTTGTATGACAGGTAGTTTCGTTGTGAGTAGTATGTTACCCACAGGCAACGTTCAGGAACAAAAGGGCAAGCTGCGAATGCCAGGAAGACGGAGGACAAAAAGGGACTATCGAAATAGTGTACGCGCTAAGGCAAAAGTTCCAACAGGGCGAATGACAATGATGTATGTGAATGTATGTCTAACTTGCAAATGAGTGTACGCGTTTGTGGTTTGATTTTTGACATGATCTATACGGGCGTTTGCGCAATAAACGAATCCACAGGCCAAGCGTCTTTTGCGGTCACAACAGTACGAAGGGCTATGCAGATGCTGCGGAACTCTCCCCTAGAGCGTTAATTAGGGTCAGAGACGGTCGAAACGGCAATGAAAGGCACCACTGTGGATAGTCCGCTAAACGATCGTGAGGCTTGTAAAGCTGTCCGCAACGTGCCTGAGTTGAATGGGCTGAAAAGACCACACATTGTCAGCTGTTGGGGGAGACGCTGAAGTTGTTGGTCGGGTTTGTGGACTTGGTTTGTTTGAAAAGCGTGAATGGAGAACAAGAATACGCTCCTATGGAGGTTGAGCGGTTAGGTCAGAAGGGTCCACATAAGGACTTTTCAACAGTCGATTCTGGCTAAATCGTCGGGGCCACTACGATCACGGATGAGATATTTGTCTTTATGTTCAACACTCTGTGCATGTGGGTTTGATTTGAAGTAATCATGGTTGGTGTTGATTTAAGCTGTTGCATGTGCAATTTCAAACGCGCAGCATATGATGTCGGGTCCATTTCACCAGCTATTTTGGAATTCGTGAGTTTTTCACCGTCAGCTAGAATGTAGCCAATCGTTTTTGTTTTGCTTCGGATTCCAAGTAAAATGATAGGTAGGTTTTCTGAACAGTTTAAGCCAGACGTAGCAGGGATGGCAGCTTTCAGTTGATGGTGTAAGAGTTCCAATAGTTTATCAAACACTGGCTGATGAGCGGTTGTTCGGAAGTGTCTACAACCAAGTATGTGTTCCTGGCCACGAAACGGTACGAATGTGAGCCGAGGACTGCGGTCAGTAGTGGTGAAAGCGGGTACGCCGTATGAGGATATCCAAGTCTCCGCAAATGTCCGTGCGATGTTCCCGTCTGAGATATCGCTTGAGTGATGTTTGCGGCCCTGTAAGTCAACACGTGAAGCCATTCGAGGGTGAAGGTTTGTTTACTATGTCCACAAGTACATGTTTGGAGCGGGTTTCTGACACTAAAAATCTCATGTGTAGTAACATGGTAATGTACCTTGCTTAGCCGACTCGACGGATACTGTTTGGCTCAGCCACGTAGGACATCACGTATGCTTGGTCAAATGCAACGATCAGCGACTTGTTTTGACCGTGCAACAAACGCAGGAATCAGAGATCGATTAAAAACGGTTGAACACACTTTGTCGGCGGCTGAAGGAGACATGGGGTCGGGGTCTACCATTAGCGGTATCACACTTGATTTTAGAGTCACAGCGGAGAAGCCAATGACTTGTTGCAAAACGGCGCTGGCGTCGGGCTTCAAAACCAGTTGGGCATGTTCAGCAATACAGAGACAGCCGAGGGATGCAGCATTCGCCAGGGCCTGCCTGACGGATGTAAAAACGGCAGGGTTTCTGGAGTGAAGACGGAAGTTCTAGGACTAGTTTGTAGCAAATCTGTCAGCAGCCTCGGTGCGTGAAAACAATTATGAATAAAGCGACAATGTTAACGAATAATGCCCAAAAATCCGCGGGGACCTTTAATAGACTGACATCGCGAATACTCCGAAGTTGCGTTGGTTTTCTCTGAAAAGGGTCTGAATCCGTTTTTTGATGCGGTATCCCAGAAATCCAGTAGAGGAATAATCGGAGACACAATCGGCTGTGTTGTTGGTAACGCCTTAACAGTTGAAACATCCTAAGACCGACTGTAAGTGAGACATCCGCTGTTGACCATTGCGGCTAGTAACAGCCGTTGTCCATGTGGACGAAAACAAACTCCGGTCCACGTAGAACCTGGTCTAGGAACCGTTGGACTGTCTGGACGGCTTTTTTAAGACCGAAAGTCATACGAAAACATTGTGATAGCTGTGTTGAAGATGTCATCGGGGGCCACTGGAATCTGATGATATGCTCTACATACTATACAGGGTGAGGTATCGGTCCGACACGGTTGCGTTATTCAGTGCTCGATAGTTGCCGCATGTTCCCCAGTCTCCTGCGATCTTTCGGGTTCACTTGTAAAGGTGTTGACCACGGATTGTCCGACGGGAGAATGATGCCAAAACACTTCATCTCGGCAAATTATATCTTAACCACCTTGATTATTCTGGGGGTGGGGTCAACGTGGATGAGCAACTTTGGGTGCTTCCTTGCTGATAATGTGATGAGCGGAGTCAACATCGCCGTCATAACGGATAGGAATACATCAGTGGTTCTCACTGATAACAACTACCACAACTATACAGAAAAGGGTAACCCCCAGCCAGAAAGAACAAAGGAAAAGTGGAGGGTACCCAACTATTAAAACCAACCGTATTCGAACAATTAAGCCCAAAGGCCTGCACTCTGAAGCCAAACAGTCGAGCCACAAGTTAAAGCAGGGTATTGCAGCAACGTGGCTGCTTTATGGCTTTCATCGCTTTTCATCATCAGGTACACCTACTTCACAGACAACTCGACCAAACAACAACAATGTTCACACGAATGAGCCCAACTAGTCACCATCTCACCTAACCCCTCCAGCCACCGTCTCAATTAGTAGCGAGGTTTCCAGCTTAGGAGACGAACTCGATCTGCAGCAACCAAAACCTCAGTAAACGACTCCATTCCTGTGCGCCAGATCATCATCTGTCCACCTCGCACCTTACGCCAGTCAACCGCAGCATCAGTAGAGTTCTCAGTGTGACAGACGACTGGCTGGCACTCTTAGTACGCGGCCTAGCCATCTAAGCCTGTGCAAACGTAGTAATTGGAAAGAACCCATCTGACATTAACCACCAAATACCCGTCTCCTAAATTCGTCGTTGCTTACGCGTCGGTACCACTCGGCGCGAGCGATTGAATACAGACATCAGTGGTCAACTACCTGCAGACGGTTCATGCCTTCTACTCTGGGCGGTCAAATTTCGCTGCCGTAAAGTAATACAGCCCTCACTGTCACTTTATGTATGTGGCCCTTAAGCCTCAAAGAGATGTCTCTCTGTTGCCCGAGATGTCCCAGATTGGCGAATACCACCCTAGCCTTAGAAGTACGAACTTCTGTTTCATTTCCCACACCGCCGCCGCTGATGCAGCTTCCCAAGCACACAACTCGGTCAACAACCTTCACTTCATTATCCAGCATTAGATATAAGTAATCACAGCAACCTTGCAGAAGCACTTTGCATTTTGAGGCTGCAGAGCTCATTGCGAAGTATTTAGCAGAAGGCGAAATAGCCTACAGTTTTGTTTGTGCTATTTGGAAGATGTCAAACATAATCAGCATGATCGAGGTCAGTCAGTCTTTCACCAGGTAAGAAATCCATACAAGCATCTTGTGATTGTCGGAGACAGTCTTCCATTATTTCGTCTGCGACGAGATTATACAGAAATGATGAAAGTGTACAGTCTTGACGTACATTGCTCGTGGTGCTGAAACTGTCAGACCGTTCACCGTAAACCCTGACCTGGGCTGAGGTATGGGAATAAACCGCCTACAGTATGTTCACATACTTGGTCGATAGGCCCCTGCGTTTAAGCGTTTCTAAAAGTGTAGATCGATCCGCGTAATCAGATGTACATTTATAATCAGAAAAAGCGGCATTTACTGACCAGTGGTGCATGACTTGCTGGGGAAACTAGCGAGGAGTGAAAAGTGGATCAATACATCCTTGTCCGGGATGTATAACTTCTGAGCTGCATTATCGATCAAGTATGACGGATGCTGTGACCCCAGTAATAATTGGGGTCCCTGCAATCTCCCACCTATAGTTTTCGCAAGAGCCCCTGACTACCTTCTTGAACATGGGACATTATCGAGCGATTACAACAGAAAAGGGTGTCCGTCGTGGACAGAACTCGACGCAACTGAGTAGCGTCCTCCACTAACGCCATCCCCACCCTTTTCTGGAAAGTGGTTTCACGAAAACACTAGGACCAGCAGCCTCGTTACGTTTGTGAACCGTAGTGCAACTGCGGAACTAAGTTTTGGTGGGTGCTTTCAAACCTAACAAAGATGGTAAGCTTTTGCTGGCATTAGGTCAGAGACAAGGGGTCGGCTAAATTAATCCTCAAGGTGCTCCACTCACAGCGCTGACCTTTAAGACTTATCGCGGATCAGTGTGCCGTGTGCCTCGCTGATAACTTCACTGACAGACGGTCGTCTGGGACCATTAACATGGATAAGCCTGAAGAGTCTGTTAGTGTTCCTGGTGGCATAAACGGTCTCCATTTCTTTAACTTCCTCCGTTGGTCAAGTTTTAAGATGACAGGTCAGCCTACGCTTCAGCTTCTTACGAATACGCCTCTCAAACTTGTTATATAAGCTGTCATGGAGAATGTTCCGTCTAATATTTAACAACTCTAGGGATATCGTTGAAATTAGGTATTTGTTTAACCCACGAACCACCGTTTCACATGCTATAGTGTCTGCTTCATGAACCACCTGTGAGATTCAGGTCCAACAGATACTAGCATCGTCGAGGTTACAAATGCTAGGCTTGTACTTTAGATTAGTTCGGTACTTATGTTTTAGCCACGACCTGAATAGTTTTTCAACGACCAGCCGTTGCTGTCGGTAGAGTCGCTGCTCAGTAAAAGTCAGAGCAAGACGACAACGTGTCAACGCATGGTACAAATCGACGTGTGTGCCCCATTAAAAGCTAGTCATGAATCGAGCCCCCTCACCTTTAACTCGCGGCTATAGGGTCTATCTGAGGCCAGGTCTGATTCGGTCTTGTGGTATTTAATATCATTTAGCAGTTTCTCAGAAAACGGTTTCAACACTGTTGGGTATTGACTGGCTTCTGGTAAATCTGCTCGGATTTCAAGCGAGGTGATTTGAGTGGCTTCACTGTAAACGAAGACAGGATTCGATCGAGTTGATGGTGACGGTTTTATCTTGGACGTATAGGGTAGTGGTGCTGTCTAAAAGTTTTCGGCCGCCGAGATCAACTGCCAGTCCGTACCTTGTATGAAATTCGATGCCGATAATTGGATGTTTAACATGGGCGATGGTAAAGACCTAAGAACTTCGGTATGGTCCAGCATCAATTGTTGAAAGCTGTAACTGTCGGTTGCCTGTAGGATGTACTCCACAGTTCTGAGGTCGCGTTTAATTTTACCTTGAGGTCTAAAGCTAACCACTGTACGAATGTCGCGGATGAAACGGATACCGATAGAATTATCATGGGTGTAAAACAGGCCACTTAGGTTGGTTAGCGCAGTTATCGCCGTTACTGGCTGATCTGGCCTGGACTGTCTTTAGAGGATGAGCTAGGATGTGCACATGGCTCAGTGCACTTGCGGGTGTTGTCGGCAAGACGACGGCAGTAGTAACAAACGATAGAAGTTTAGGCTTTAGGTGCGATTAATCACTAGGGCGCTAAGTGTTATCGTCTGTCACGAGGCGCCCAGCCGACTTATTCATAGTAGGCGTTAATTGTGACACCTGATGAGGGTTCTCCAACTTGTATTAAGATGTGTCAGTGCTAACGGAAGGTCACACACATGATTGGTGAACCGTTTATAGAAACATTCGTGAAGTTTGGCGGCCGTCTCCGCCAACTTTTCTAATGAAGTGTTGGGGTCCTGCAATGATAGAATGATGGTGTTATTAAGCGGGATGCATGTGACTTACAGCTGTCTGAGGATTGGGTCATCGATGTTGTTATCGCCAGCCAGAGATACCACATGGCACAGCACTTGTGAAGGAGTGTAGTTACGCAGCTCGACGTCGGAGAACAATTGCTGAAGCTTAGTCTCGTCTGATGCTGTAGTATGCTTCAGCCCTACCATTTCAAGCTTACCGTATGGCATCAGATCGAGAATATCTATTACCCCAGAGGTAATGTCCATGGACACTTGTGTAATCACATAAAATACTGCGGGCTGTGAAGCAATCTCACAAGACTGGAACAAAGCTCCCACCTGGGTGAAACACGTGCGAGGGTTTGAAATAACAAAGGCTGGTAATTCAAAATTCATAGTGTTCCCGTGAAACAAGTTAGCTTCAGAATCATTGCAAATTACTACGAATTTTAAGCCCATAGGAGAGAGAAAACGAAGCATGTACGGCTAACAAAATTAAAAGAAAACGACTCGTCAATGTGTGGTGGATCTAAACGTAATACAGCTAACACCAAGGGACGTGTGGGCGGAGAAAAAAACGAACAGCTCGCTACTATCGAAAAAGACCTTATTTTTCGATTCACAGGTTTTAAACATTAAGTGTGCATATGCCAATCGGAAAGTTGAAATGTGCGAAGGATAACAAAATGTTGTTCAAACGCTACATTATCGTTACGTAGAAGAAAGGAAACATCAAAACATAACCAAACATTCGTATGTAGCAGATGTTCATAAGACGTGCTAGAAATGTTTTCGGTGGTTTTGTTCATACCAAATTATTCTCCTTGGGTATGTTGACAGCACGCCGTGCAAAGTGGTCTCAAAGGTTGCATTGCACTCCAAACTGGTGGCCATTGTAAGTTTCTTCAGTGTTTGCGGACGTTCTGTGTTCCAAAAGGAAAAATCTGCTGGCTGTAGCTCACCGTGACCAGTCCATTGTCGCCAGGACGTTTCATCCATACACTCTCATACATATAATATATAGTGCAGTGCTGCATCCTGTTGAAACCACACGTACTCAGGTAGTCCCAATTGTCCTAGCACATTCCGCTGCTCTGTTTGTTAATTACAGTGCTTTAGTTTGTAAGCAATTATTCAAATAGAAGTGCTTTTGTCATTCGTTTTATAACAATGCCCGCGCACACCATAAGCTTTGGGCAACGTTGACGCCGGATTGGAGAAAGCTGCTGAGGTTTGCTGCTGCGTCAAAAATGCGGTTTCCATTTAGACAGAATAAAATCGAGCGTAATTCATAAATGATGAATACCGTGCGCAAAATGAATCACGCTTGTCAAATTTGTTGTACTTAGATTTCACGATATGACTGATAATTGTGCTTTTCGAGTATCTTGCTTTCAGTGAGCTCCGGTATGTTACGTTCTTCGACGAACCGACAAACTCTTCCGAAGTTACACACCGCTACCGCCTGCCAAGCTAAATCGAGCGAAGCGTGGTCTAACATAACCACATCCAGACAAACTAACAACGCATCAGTCATCATGGAATCTACAGATCCAAACTGCCTTCGGTGATATGATAGTATCGATACTGAGCTACCATCAAAAGCATTTGCACTCAAATTATGTGCATTCTCATAAAGACCAGTTAATGAACAAGCACAACTTTTGCAAGAACCAAGCTACGTCTTTGTCGTACTTCACTTCAATCAGTACGCACATGTGTCGATGAATCACCTTAGGACATAATTACCACATTAAAATCGTTTTGCTTCGTACGATGTGAATAATACGTGCCAACCCAGACTAAACGGTCTTCATGTGCTTGTCAACTGACCTCTGGAAATGTACGGACTGCAGGCATAAATGGAATAAACACTTTCCTGTCACTGAGGGTGTATTCCACGAAGATATTTCCGCTTCTCGCTAGTGGGACCCAGTATCATCATACTGCGTATGGCTCATTTACAGAATAGGAAAGTAAATTTCATTACTAGCAATTGGTTCTCCCAAAACAGAATCGAACATGGTGCTTTACGTCGTACACATTTTAAAGGATTCTCAGAAACCAAGTGACAACAAAATTTATTGACACGAAGTAGGTAGAGCTCAGTGTCGAGACCACAAGGCTGAGAAACGTCACACGCCACTTAACGTTTTGGCAGCACGGATATATAACATCAAGTCACAGCCCACAAATGGTGCGGTAGAACTATAGGTACAATACGAAGTGTCTCAGTTTCTATAAGAAACCTGCTAGTTTGTAGTCAATCTTCTGTTAATTTGAAACTCCGTTTCGTCCATGAATGTAAGTTTTTAGTAACCATTCATTTAGTGAAAAAATTACAGTGACAACACGCTGTTAGAAGTATCGTATTTTTACTTTCTCCGTTCGCACTCACTGATGTAATGCTAGTTCCCAACACTGTATTGCCATTCAACCACCGAGGAATTTATCAACAGCCAGGTGCAATCGATCACGGTGACTAAGACACTTGGACGGTTGGGCCGGGCGATTTGATCTTAAATGTCTCCGTGATAGCGAGCATGACTGTGGTAACAGAGGTGTATTGCGGCTGTTCACTAACTTTACCTTTCTGATTAAGATACTCTCATCACATGTCCTACTTTGAACGGACGTTTCAGACTCAGACTTTGCTCCTGTGCGAGTTCATCGGTAGCATGTATTCTTATCGCAGTTGGAGTTTAAATTTCGACCATTCTGCTTGTGAAATTAACATGTCGATGAATACCCGGTTTCCGCACTCTCGCGAACGTTCGCCGAGAATACTTTAGATTTATCAGTTCAGTCGTAGTTATTGTCAGGAAGTTTAATTCACAAACCCGAACACCACAGTTCATGTTTTTGTTCAGACCCGGTTGAGGTGTCGCACGGGTGTACATCTCGTTTTCCATCTTATTCGAAGCGAATAAACGGGTAAGCGTAACATGTCGAAAACTGATAGACTGTACATTATGTTTAACTTGTGATCAAAAATCCTCATTACCCATACTTTATGTTGTGCGCATTCGTATTCCGTAAAAAGCATGTTAACTGATATCGCTTTTTTGTTTTGTAGTGTTTATCACTCATGGATACAAATACTGCTAATTCAATACTGAGACGACCTGCTCGTATATGTAAGAGGCCGAGACGGTATACTGATTTTCGTTGTTGTACATCATTGACCAGCTTGCAGATTGATCGAAACATATGAAAACAACAATTGTGAACCGGAACACGATAGTCCCCGACCACTTTTACATATTAGCTCTAAAGGTAAAATGTATTACGTCCTTCGAAACATCTTTTCAGAAAATTCCTTGAAGCCTATTGAAACATCTAATGTTAAGCCGTTGTGTCCAGATCAGACCACTCTTCCGATTACTTTTGTTGGTAACTTGTGCCATCTTACCCAATTTAGGCGGATAAATTTTCAGCTGATATGCTTGAAATGTTGCTCATCAAATTGGATGAATCTATGGCAAAACAACAAGAGCTGGATCGCAAGTTGACTCTTTTGCTGTGCCGCAGTAAGCCTGGCCTGTCAAGTAGTCCTTCTACACCTCAAAAAATAGTATCCGACACAAGAAAAGTTTCCCCCGGTTTTGACTTTCCTCTCCGAACTGTTGATGATTTCGAACGACTGGAATGTACCTTAAGGAATCAAAGCACCTTTGACGAGCTGGTAAGCGACATTTTCTATCACGGTTACTTGTGGTGTATCGTTGTATATATTAGTGCCCCGCTAGAAGGATTACCTGCAGGACGGACCAAAAGTGGTGTCTTTTTGGGAGTGGCCTCCTGTGAGGGACATTCCTGCACATGCGTTTACACTATTTTACACAACAAGCGAACATACCTTTATATATATATATATATATATAATGCAGCTGACGTAGTGACTTTCTATATACACGTGTCTATTGAGCGGATTTCGCGAACAGAGAGCTTCCAGTGCTAAGTTGTCCCTGTTTCACTTTCACCATTGTCATCATAGACAGCAGTACATCAGTGGTTCACATTGATGCTTAGTTGCCACACAACCCTGAAGAAAAGGCGAACCCTGCATAGGAAGAGAAGAAAAAAGGGAAGGGGAGGGAACCTAACCACTAAAAAATAGCTACGTCTACATGCAAACATACAACATCAAGGCGCCTACACCTTGCAAACAAACAACTGAGCTGTAAGTGAAAGTAAGGCATCATCAGCAAGACAGCTTCCTTGCGACTTTCACTGTCCCGCGTCACTAAGTGCACTCACTTCACAGACAACTGGACCAAACGACGACAACATTCACGCCACTGAGCTCGGTTAGCCGCCATCTCACCTAACGTCTCAAGCCACCTACTCAGTGAGTCGCGAGGGCTCCAGCCCGGACGATGAACCCGATCTACAGTAGCCAACCTCTTCGTGAACGATTTCATTTCTCTACGCCAGGTCATCATCTGTCCACTTCGCACCTTGCGCCAATCGACCGCAGCGTCGGCAAACAGTGCTCGGTGTGGCAAACGACTAGCTGGCATCCTTAGTACATGATCTAACCATCTAAGTCTGTGCAAGTGTAAAGACTGAACGAAAGAGCTCGTTTGGCAATCAGTGCCAAACACCCGCTTCCTAACCTCCTCGTTGGTGCCACCCGATACAAGCGATTGAACGCAGACATCGGTGGTCACACACCTGAAGATGTTTCAAGTCATCTACTCTGAGTGACCAGGTTTCGCTGCCGTAAAGTAATACAACCCTCACTGTTGTCTGACATACGCGACCCTTAGGCTTCAGATACCTATATGTCGCTATAAGTGCCTTAGATTAGTAAAAACCGCTCTAGCCTTGGAAATGCGCGCCTCTATTTCATTCCCTACACCTCCGCCGCCGCCGCTGATGCAGCTTCCCAGGTATACAAACCGGTCAACAACCCCCATAATTTCATTATCTGACATTATATCTACGTAATCACAGCAATCTGGAAGAAGCACTTTGCATTTCGAGGCTGCAAAGCGCATTCCGAAGTACTGAGCAGAACGCGGAATTGCATTTAGCGTTGCTTGCGCCGCCTGAAAGTTGTCAAACAGCAACACCTTATCGTCAGCATAATCAAGATCAGTCAGCCTTCCACCAAGTAGGTGGTCCACACCGGCATCATTTGAGTGCTGCAGACAGTCCTCCATTATTTAAAAATTGAACAAAAATGGTGAAAAGGAACAGCCTTGACGAACGCCGGTCCTGGTGCTGAAACTGTCAGACAGCCCACCGTAAACCTTAACCTGAGCCAAAGTATGGGAATAAATCGCCGACAGTATGTTCACATACGTGGTCGGTACATCCCTGCGTTTAAGCGACTCTAAAAGTGTAGATCGATCCACCGAATCGAACGCACCTTGATAGTCCAGAAATACGGTAAGTGTTGACCGGCGGTACACGTGACGCTGCTCCAAAATTTGATCTGTGCCTACGCAGTGGTGCTACTTCATTCTTGCCACAGGTTTCCGCAGATTTCGTCAGTTACAGCGGTCTGTTCTATGATCGCACCCCTTAAAGTCAGGGGTGAACGTGTATAAACGTGATCGGCAACTACAGAAGCGACCCGCTCGGGAAGGTTGACAACTATAAAATTATACCTGTACTTTGTGGAATGATGCATTTAGCATCAACTTAAGCGAACTAGAGCCTGGGATCACAACTACTGAAATCAAGAGGTTTTTCAAAAAGGCAATTTTCCAAGGCAGATGGATCTTGTTCAAAATCAATCATGTTAGCAAGAATATCACACAAGAATGATGAACTAATAATATAAAACAAATCGGGGAGTGTGCGGTAAAAGGGAAAATTGAATGTTGCGCGAACAACAAAAATAAACTACAGCACCAATTATTTAGTGGGACGAAAAATGGCTGAACGGTATACAATACGACTCATAGTAATTGTTCAAAACCATTCCAACACACTAGATCTCATGTAGGTTGGAAAAAGCTTCCTGTTAAATGACAGAGGAATTCTAATGATTCCAGTTCTAATACGCCAAGACACGTGTTGCCACAGTTAGACTACGATAACAACGACCACGTGAAAGCAGAAAGCAAGGCTCGCAAGAACGAAGTGGCGTATTGTTTCAAACAGGTGACAGTTAGTCTATATGTACAATAAGCATAACCGGCATGAAAATCGTTTGCAATGAGAGAATGAAAGTGTCAGACGAAACTATATATATATTTATATTTAAAGTATTAAAAAGGGGGTACACTGAGTAGTGAACGATTTATTGTGACGTTTCAACTCCACACTAGGATCCGTTATCAAACAAATAAATGTGTTGGAATATATTTATATATATGCACACGCACGTGCGCAGCTGTTTGCCTGTCTCCCCCACATACTGTTGGGCACACTCAAGACATGGAATCCTGTAGACTACGCTGGATTGTTCATGTCGTTCTACACGATCTTCGGCGTTTACCAAAGCTGAGTTGAGTTTTGCTTGTGATATTGGGATACTCAGTGGTTGGAGCATCCTTTGTGCTACTTCGGACATGCCGTGAATATATCGCACTGTCATTCGGGTCTTGTGTTTTACATTTCCAGTTCTTGTGTACCATCTGATAGATACTTTTATGGAACTACTATGGTACCATTTAGAAGTGAACAGTTTGAATAGGTGTTCTCGTTCTTGCCTTCTGAGTTCGGATGAGCCACAGTGTGTGGCTGCACGTCGGAACAACGTTCCCACGCAAATTTTAACGTGGCAAGTTGGGTTGTTGCTGTTGAACTTGAGAAAAATATCAGTTGTCGCTTTACGATAGACGGTAGTTTCAACCTTGCCATCAGGTCTTCTTATAACCGATATATCGAGGAACGCTAGGCGTAAAATTCTTCTTTTCCCCATTCATAAAGGTTATTCCATTTATTATGGTATTTGAGCGACTGTGAAACTGGTCATGCTGAATTCGAGGTAAGACAAGTGTCATCCACATATCGAAAGGTTTACGATTCAAAGGGTTTCATTACAGCATCTGCAAGCAATTCCGGTGTAGATGAACCCATTGGTCTACTTCTCTTCTACAGATGGAATCAGCCGTCAAGTTGTAGGTATATCTCCATGTAGAGCTCCACCAATTGAATAGGTTCTTGGGAAAGGTTCGTTCTATTGTGGAGACTGTCGTCCTCACTTATCAGAAGCTTCAAACCGTCTATCACGAGCTTCTGTGGTATTTTAGTGAAAAGTGATGTAACTTTGAGGGAAATCAGTGCATCGTCTCTTCGCAACTACATACCCTTAATATGTCTTGGAAAATCAAGCGAACTATTCTCGTCATGATTATCGTGAGATAGACGTGGTGGGAGAATACGGAAGAGGAACCTTACCAGTTGGTAGTTCTGGGCCATCTTGGATGCAACGATTGGTTTCAGCGGTACTTTATTCTTGTGAACCTTAGGTAGCACGTATAATCGTGACACCGGTCCCTCGATAGGTCTGAAGTATTTAGCTTGTTCTTCCGTGAGTAATTTCGTTTCCTTGAGAGCTGTCACGGTTTCGGTGATTCGATCCCTCAGAACTTTCGTAGGTTCTCCATTGAAATGTTTATGTTCCGGAGTTTTGTAGATAGTGGCCCACCTCATCTTTATAATCCTGTTTGTTCAATACGGCTATGACGTTGCCTTTGTCTGTGGATAAGCTGATTATCTGATCGTTCTTCTGGAGTGTCTTCTGCGCCTTATTTTCACTAGCTGTTAAGTTCTTTGTTCATTTTCGACTGGTCAACTGTTTGTCTTTGTCCTGACAGACTGCTGTGCTTGCTCATTCAGACCACTGCGTTTCAGTTCTTACTTGAGCCGGGACTAAATGCAATGAATTTTGTTGTGGATGCATCTGCGTAATTAGATTTTAGACTTTTTAACAGAACAGTCCTGGTCGGTTGTCAATTGATGGTCTGATAGATTGTGTATAGATTTGGCAAATTGTTCATTCTGAGGCAGATTGATGAGTCGGGGTTTTTGATCGAACCGACCTTTTGTTTTGCTGGAGTCTGTTGAAAGTTGTATAGATTGTTCAGTCTTGCTGATCCATTCAGAATCAAGTTATTCGGTAACTGCTTGTTTGGATTTTTCGCACTCGTTTCTACATCGTGTCAGACGGCGATGTGCATCGCTAATAAGTTCACAATGCATTTGTTTCTGATAACTGTTGGCGATAATCCTCGTACGCTCTGATTGAATCGGCGGCTTGCGTCCAACACTTTTAGGGAACAGATTATGACGAATGCAGTTATGTAGGAAGGATAGTTGTTCACGGACGGAGCCTTCATGGTTGACGTAGTTTTCTCATTTCTTCACACACTTGAGCGCGTTTTTCCGAACACTTGGTTAATCAGTGGGATTGTCTACAGTTCAGGTAACATATTTGAGATAATTTAAAGAGCCACATACTCGGTAGTGAACGGTTTATTGTCACGTTTCAAATCCATGCTAGGATCGTGTACAGGCTACTCACAAATTGTCCTTCATATATACGCAGTGCTCCCGGCCTCCTCAACAACGGGGCTCGAAATTAGAAGTAATGGTATCGTTCGACGTTCGCTTGCACTTCACTTGTATCCCGGACAGACTGACGTTAAAGGCATTGACTGATTTGCTGCAGGATAATATACAGTTTCTATTTGAACATCACTCACAATTGATCGCAGCTATCGCATTCCCATAGACTATCTAGTCGGCCCCTTTCGAAAAGAAGCACTAGACTCGAGTTTCGCTCTCATTAGAGATCGTCAGTAGTGCATATCATCGCCACTGCCGGGACTTTAACCACGGACATGTTGTTCATGAGGCAACCGTGTTTACCACTGCGCCATTGACCCGACTACTCATCAGTAATCTAAAATATCGCCTAGCAGGTTTAATGAGATC
>JTDE01004990.1:28949-43569 GCA_014338405.1 Paragonimus skrjabini miyazakii
TTGCATGTAACAATAATCGGAAAGAATCGTCAATGTCTTTATTCACTGTATGCCTAAACTGGGTGAACCCCTCACTGAAAAGTGGATTAGATTCTTGAGATATTGGCCCAAGGTTGGATCTCCTGAGTAACTCGATCTGAGCCCCCTAATGTCAATCTGAGATATGCCCGTGGACACAAGCTGTCGTCCGTCGTGATAAGAAATGTGTGTATGCTCCAGCATACGTGAGGGAGCACCGGACAGCCGGAATGCCCAGTTTCACTGATTGCGATGGAAGTGAGTCGTGAAGTCATTGACGCAGCAGCCTTGAGCGAGACGAGTCTTGCATACCAAGGTCAGCTTTGGAGACTACGTGTCTGGTACACGTTTCACTGCATAAGTTACCCGACAGAAGGTGCTAGGGAGCACGGTGTCTGTTTCGCAGTAGCTGACCGAATCATTCCTCTGACGTTAGGTGAACAACACGGCATAACTACTCGAATCTTGTCCATGCGCCTGCCACTCGGCCAATGTTATTCTGCCATATTACTCTGTTTATGCTTTACCTATCTGTTAAGCCGATTATACGAAGGATCAGTTCTACGACCAACTGTTCACCACAGATCGTTCGAAATCAGTGAGTGACCAACTGTTTGTTCTGGGTGACTTCAATGCATGAATTGGAAGCGACTCAGCAGCTTGCTAAGAAACCCTAGGGCACCACGACGCAGTCGGTGAAAACAATAACAGTCTGCTACAAGTGGTGTGCTACTCACGAGCTGGCTATCACACATACTTGAACCTAACTGAATAAGAGCGATATCGTGATGTGAACTCACCAACGAAGTGATCATCATTCGGTGATTATGCGAGACTGGAACACTCACGAAGTGCGTATCACTTGATTTATACGGAGGGCAGAGTGTAATACGGATCACAGGGCCAAAATATTTATTCACGTCTGCAAAACTGCTTTCGTAGATGATCCGGGAAACGGTAGAATTTGGATGTTAAACGATTGCAGAACTCGAAGACGATGACCACTTCTCAGCGTGTATACATAACATTTATGTATTATATATTTGGCTTGATGATGACTAGCCGAAAACGAGCTTGTTCACCACACCGTTGTTTCTGATGACAAATCTGGGGATTTTGAACCAGTATAGATTGTGTGCGAGTCGGATCGACAAGAAGTTTCGGGAACATAATCAGCCGTTGTGTGTATTCTTATTGGATTTCACCAAGTTGTTTAAATACGTGAATCGCGAGCATTGTGGACGACGACTGGTAAATTTGGATGTCCACATAAATCCATCAGTTTTGTCAGAATATTAGATATGGGTATGAAGGTGCAATCGCGTGAATCGACCTTCGATGCTTTTAACCTTGTCAGCAGTGTGAAGCAGGGTTGTGTTGACCCCGAACATTATTTTCCTTATATTTGACCGCGATGCTAACACATATTCTTCAGAACTCTGAAGACCGTCGGACATATAATTCGACAACGCACACGCGAAGGCTTGCAGGTGATAGCGTGCTGTTTGCCAAAAATTCATCATCATCATCATTATAGCAGCCATGAGCCTAACCAAAATGTGTTGTGGCTCGGGCCGCCGCTCACCTCAACAGTGATGTGGAATATCCCAGAATAAAACGCTACTAAAAAGTTCGAAAATTAATAAAAGAAGACTAAGCGGAAGAACCAGAAGTGGTATGGATACAAGTATACCATTGATTGCAACACACCGCCATCTCGGATAGCGTTTCCAACTAGCGGTTTAAGTGATCACGAGGACCCCAACCAGGAAGGGGACACCTACCCACTTTGCTCAATGGAGCAGTCAGGGTCTTCATATTTTGTGACCACGTTGTTGTTTGACCACCATGTGGTTTCATCCAACTGTTGGTGGTCTCAGTATATAATGCCCGGTACGGTAAAGGATCAAAAGGGGCCGACTGGAAAGTCTATGAGAATGTGACAGCTGTGATCAATTGTGGGTGATGTTCAATTTGAAATTAACCAAATCCCCGACTACTCACCAGTAATCTATAGATGGTAAGTTCATAAGATGGTAAGAGTTATTTTTTGAATGAACCGCAGTCTGCAGTCGAAAACCAGGCGGCATGTCTATCACTCAAATGTGCTGATTACGCCGCTATACGGTAGTTAACCTTGGACATTGTGCCAACGAAAGTTGCGATATCTGAGCCACTTCCTACTGCAATATCTAGGATGCGTCTTGGATATGCGATGGCCGGACACGGTTTCATACACCAAGGTACTTTGGCGAGCAAACACGGACGGGATAGAAGTCATGCTAATGCTCATTCAGCCTAGTTAGCTAGGATATGTCCATAGGATGAACGACGAATGTATTCCAAAGCCGTCACTGTATAGGCAACTAGAAAGAGGTAGACGAAACTCTGGTGGTCAGAAACTGCGATACTAGGATGTTGTCCAAGTAGTTCTTTCTAGTTGCAATGCCCATCTTAAGTCTTGGGAGGGTACGGCCTTGAACCGGAAGGCCTGAAAGAACACGATTTTGACGGACATTCGAAAGTTCAGTGAGCGACAGATGTGCGGTATTGAGTTTGGGTGCGTGGTACACAAAGGAACTGTAACTATCATAGGTCGTGGTGATGTGACCATGTGGCACTGCGATGAATGCGGCTGCGAGTGTGCTGTCCGTCTGAAATTGATCGGTCATCAGTGCACTCATAGCACTACAAAAACGAGGAGACGGTCGGTGCGTTCGGTGCAGGTGAGCTGTTCGTTCTATCTATTAGTTCGTTCGTACCATCCAACGACCGCCGTCGTCTGTTAACTTACACGCTCTCCTCTCCAGAAGGCTGAGACATGGTAGTTTTCTTAAGCTCTGCTGGTATATTATATGGTGAACGTTTTTCTCATTTTTCTTTTTCGGTCCAACTTTGAATGATATGTACTCCTGCGTTGAAATACTGCCTGCTTTGTATTTTCACTACCTTTCTTTCCAGCTTCGCTCTTATCACCGGAGTCTATTTCTTTCTATTTTCGAATGATAAGGGTTTCACTTTTCTTACTGGTCTGCCATCTGGCTAACCAGCATTGACCAGCTGGACCGCAAAGATTTCCACTCACATGCCTCTTGGTCTCATTCCCTCGGCTTTGCACTGGATACGTGGTGTGTGAGTGGAGCCGCAAGTCGGCTGTGATTATTATGTGCAAACGTTCTTCGGCTTCAATCAATGTGACAGGCCAATCCGATGCAGATGTCACCAAGCCATTCTGAGCCTTGACATTGACTCATAGACCTACTGGTTAGTTGTTTTTTGCATGTTTGTGTGTCGTTATCGTTGATTCTTGCTCCGTCAATCCAGTGGCCATGCTGTTCCATTCATGTTCAGTCGTGAATATCTTTTGCCTTGTTGTTTCGTGCCTTCCGCTTGAATATAATTACTACCTACTGACTGCGCTTCGAACTAATGACGTAGGACTTCCCAGTAAGACTTGTATGTCGCGAAATAGGGACGGCAAGCTTGGATGGTTAGCTGAATAAGTGACGCCCTGTGGAGTTGGACACCCGTGGCTTTGAGTACATAGTAATTGAGGTTAGTCACCAAAGTGAGCCTTGTTATCGTTTGGTTGCACACACGCTGCACATACTTCGCGGAATAGTTCGATTTTGTTAGCACACTTTGATGTTATATCACTACTGCGGGAATATTTTCTGAGCCTAAGCGGAGTATGTTTGCGTTTCCTTTTGCATATTTCAACTTACTGCTTTCGGCATCTCAGATGGTAACTTTACATAAGGATCATTACAAGTTTGAAAATTGAAATATTCACTCAGGTTTATAAGGTGGAAAGAACTACTACGAACGTTTCGAGACATGTTTCATTGCATGTAAATGTGTGAAGGGAAAGAAAACAGTGAACTGCCTCACAGTTATTGGCAAGAACCCTTCGGCATTGATTGGCGTTTTCCAATTCCTCTATTTACCTCTACCAAGCTTTTTTGATGCACTCGCTGGCCTCTCATGTTCATCCAATCGAATTCCATACTCTACTCAGGATGGGAAATCAAGGTATCGGTGGTTTTATATCTCAAATTCAAACTTGAATTGTACGATACAATTTTGGTGATCAGCTGCAAGTTTAGCTAAAGAATCGCCCAGCTGCTGGAAAAAATACTCTTGAGCATTGGCAGCAGTTACTACTGCTTAATGAATCTTCATTCCAGTTTATCAGAGTTCTCCTCGAACAATTTCAAGACATTGAAAAAAATATTGAAATACAAGCATATCGGTTACAGCGACAGTCTAAGCAGGTAAAACACCAAAGAAGCGCAATCTTTAAACGTTGTTATTCTGTGGATGAGCTGCTTCGAGTCACTTTACGTCAGGTGATCACGAACATTCTGGACATACTTGGCCATTTTGCGACGTAAACTACCGTGAACGTGCTGAGGTTGGTTATATTCGAGCCGTCTACCGTGAATCGGAGAAGTGCTTGGTTCACATCACCTTCAAAGAACAGTCTCACCTGATTTTTAATCCTTTTCCTTACTGTAAAGTCTACCTTTTTTGTTGATTCTGTACGCCCCACTACAGTGCCGTAACTAGATCTACGGCCTACAAGCGCGAAAACGGAATAACGGTAAATGAAACGGCGGTTAACAGCATGACGAATAGCGTTAAGGTACGACGGAGTACGGGGTATACGCGGTCAGTTAGTCTCTTCCCATCCACTCGAGGCTACCGCATGAACACAGGGAAAAGACTGGCCTTCAAACAGAGCTTTGTGTCACTCAACCCGAAGACAACATAGTCACAAACCCGTTCGTATTTGTAGGGTTTGCGACTAGCAACAATGCAAAACCAAAAAGAATGGACCAGACAAAAATCCAGTCTAGACGTGTAGTCAGGATGACAACAGTTGCCACGACGACTGTGGACGGTCGTGGAGACAAGAGAACGGCATGACTGTAGCAACGGTGAAGGTCGTTGACTTCAATTTGTTTGTCTTATCGTCACACAGTACTTTCGGGAAACTGGTGACTGCACCGGAATATAGTGACATTTTACGTTAACGGTAGTCCTCGAAGATTCCTAGATTTGTGGCACCGATATTGTTCATCTTATTGCAATCAATTGTCAAAAGAAGCTCAGATTTTCAGTCTTCTTGCAGTTCTCAGATGTCTCTGCCGATCACAAACTTCAAATACTTCTGTCACCTGTGCGCTTTCACTCGTAACTGAGCGGTCCAACTGCTATTCGCTTACCGCATGTAGGGAACTTCAGATAATTCGATATTCTTTTTGCAGTTAATTCAGGCGATATGTTACGGATAGATTCACGCAGACACAATAGAATTGTGCAGCATTTCATGAATATGAATGAATCGGAAAATATGAGGCTCACAGGTTTAATTCACACACTGCTTCAAAATATTAAACAGTGTAAAATTGATTTGCGAATTCTAGTCTCCCAAGATGTAACAGGCGATAAAAGAGACCTTCGAAACCTACAGGCACAGGACCAGTAATGGATTAAATAGGTCAAATAAAAGGCTGGGTATGCACGTGCTAATATTGAATTGCTGGACTCCGATTAACTGAGTTTAGGTTGTAACCGGTTTTGAATCTCCATTCATACTCTGCACTTTCACCCGTCCTCTGTTTCTTCTGCTCTGTATTGCAGTCCGATCGACTGACCGAAACGGTAACCTCTTTATTGACGAACGATTTTCTTTGTTTATGCAATTGACGTCAATTTATTCGTTTGCTACTTATGTCCGATTTCCTTATTGGTTCCGTCATGAATTGCAACCTTATATTCGTCATTGTTTTGTCGCATTAGTGGTATTTTTCTATTGTGTGCAAAATGACTGTACTTTTGAACAGTTCAGTGAGTGTTGTCAGCCTCCAGGGTCATCCCCGTTTCTTACTGGCCCATCAAACGGTGCTCGTATCCAATGAGCGGCTTGTTTTTTTGTTAAACTCACTTGGACATTGTTTCGTATTAGTGTAACGGCCAAACTGTTTTTAGCACGTCGTTCGTTTTATATGTTGATCGTGTTTTCGGTTCGACCTTTGCACTACTTTACATTGCGTCGGGAACACTGGTTAGCATTCATTTGACGCCACACATTATTTATTTCACTGGTTCTATACAGTTGAGGTTTCCCCGACTAATGACAATGGTGGCCTGTTATATTTATCCTGCCTTTTCTCATTCTGTTTAGTACCACATTAAACCATTGTTTTCACAGCTGCCTCCAACCTTTCATACGTGAACGAGTCGATTTAGTAGTATCACTCAAGCTGTTTGAAGCTCACTATTCGTTCCATCGACATCGATCCGCTACTTGCATTTGACAGTGTGACGTGGTCCCGTCGATTACATTTTACCGATCGATTCCGAAATCATACATAGTCAGCAGTACTCAATTTCCTTTGACGGAAGTTGTCGCATATGCCCACTTTCTTTGCTGAGTTCGTCAGATGAAAAAGTGCTGGTTCTCATGCGCAGTGTTAAGCAGACAGGTAGCAAGTTTTCTCTTCTCACCGTCGAGAGGCAGTATCGATTCATTGCCAGTGAGCCTTTGGCTATAGCTGCAGCGAATGATCAGTATGTAGTCAGGATGAGCGGTTACACTATACAACTCATGAATAGTCAAACGGAGATACACATTTGAATGTTGGAGTAACCTTGCACTTCGTCAAGAAGCTGTTTTTCGTGCGTGAACTTGTCGCTGGTAAGTGCTGCCTGTGCCGATTTTCTAAATCAACAGTTATTGTGCCACCAACGTTTCTGGCTCGCAAGTATAAAGTCCGTTTGCAACAATCTCCAGTTGTCGCTGCTCTCGAAGACTTTCCTATATCTAACAATGAGTAGGGATTCTCCCCGCATACGACTGTGAGCAGTTTTCGTGTCATCGTTGATGTGGTTGGTGAGCGTAACTCTTTACACTTCGTTTTGAAATGCGCCGTACCCAGACCTCATCCATAACCAACCTGCTGCTCTCAACGAGTCATATTTTCATATCCGTTTTCCGACTCATCCTGGCCGTGGGTACCACCCACGATCCAGCTGGAACTGTACTTCTGAACCGTTTCATTTACGTCTTGTTATTTCGCTCTCCTGCTAGTATTTTTGCGACTTGCGAGAGTGTACAAAACGAATTCCCACCGTAATTTGTATCTTCTGACTATTCTATTCCAATATTTCTGATAAGTTTCCTGATTCATATGCGTTTGAAGACGCGGCCAGAAATACTGCGTGCTATTCGATTGACTGATACACTTGGGGTCCCTAGTGTCATGCATGGATGTTAGAGGCTCCACTTCCCAATGATTGAGAGTGTGTCAAAGTCCATTGATATTGTAGCTGCTCTCTCAGTGCCTATTCTCTATCGAACGAATGACAAGGATTCAGGCGATGCCTGCGTTAGTGAAAATATAAGTTGAAAATGTTGGCGTTGCACATGAGAAATCGTATGCTGAACTTAGATAAGACGGTGTTAGGCCTTAAAGGCATGTCTTGCCTCAAACGTGCGTCAGATTGGTGCCGTGAGTTCAAGTTCGGCTGATGCCAGGGTTCACGATGGACCGCAAATGTGATGGCACGATCCGTGTTCAGAGCATTCTTGTCAGGTCTGAGCCTTCCAAAGTTGGAAGTAGAGATGTTTGCCGGTTCCCCTGAAGGCTATTTCTGTTTCATGTGCGTCGTATCGCGAATGTAGAAATGAAGTAGAGTTAAGCATTAGTAGTGTATTGTAACAGGGAGGGCACATGCACGGTAGAAACTGTAGACTACAAGTGACGCGGTAGTCTGTACAATGCCACTATGGAAACATAAGCAGTCTAGAAGCCAGCTGTCCAATCGTGACCGTCACATAATCCAACCTATTCAGGCGTATACAAAGGCCACTAAATGAGCGCAATAGCGTGTCAAGAATAATGAATCATGCAAACGGGTCAGCTCTAGAGGCAAACACATGCTATCTTTGTGCACGCTCTTGACAGGACACAACAGTGCGTAATTTTCAGTTGAATGTAGCTAGTTACGTCGCACACGAAGGGCAGAAACTGTTCTAGCTTTTGCACTGCTTTCGAGGCAAAGCACGGGAAACCATCAACCATTGCGCCCGGCTACCGTATGACCAGGGCTATTGGGAAACAATTCGTATCATTGACAGGTACTTTGGTCAACCACTAGTCGGTCAGCCAGAAGGGAACTGGTGGTGGCCCAAAGCTAAGGTACGAAAATGTTAACGAGTTACTACTGTTGGTGACTCGCATGCGCGGCTGACGTGGTTGTAGCTGGGACGTTTGCATGAGGTCAACAGTTCGTCGATTTTTGTAGGCATTGTGGAACGACTGCCACCAAATCTGCAAGATCGATTGATCGAATTGGTTGGTAGCATTTGGGATGGAAGGGCGAAGACTTAGGCCATCCTTATCGTCCAGAGATAAACGAATATCCATTGTTAGCAGTAAGTACGATGCGCTTTCTAGATACGCCCCCTGTAACGCCAACATAGAAACGCCAAGGCTCCTTCAGAGTACAGACAGATGCCACTTGTGTTTCGCTGATCACAATCTACTAGAATGCTTGCATTTTTCACAAGAATCGTTGATGATCGTAAGAAAGCTATAACAAACCTTGCCACACTTGCTCGAGAGAAAACCATATGACCAGCTCACACAAGGTCTTCACTCATGTTCTGTGCCCGACTGCGGTAAATAATACTGTACTATAATGCACTACATCTTATCAGATCAGCAGCCTAACCTGAACTTGAAAGGTGTGCATAGCCTGTGTACTTCTGCATATTCCCTTATGGATAGTGGCTTTGACCGGACGCTCATTGATAAGAGGTTAGCCGACAGGCTAGGTTTGAACTGAGACGTTTGCCACCAAAACATTAGCACTCTTCTTGGTGTACGGCAAACAGATTGTGATAAAGATAATTCAAAAATATTTTCTTTATTTGGCATCATGGTGGTCGAGATTCCTCTAACTAACTGGATACATAGTCTAGCCGTTGACACCGATCGATGGTCTCATTTAAAGGATGTGAGGCTGCCTCCTTTACCCTCTGACTCTGTTTGAATGCTGATAGAGTGTGGTGTCTGCAGCACATTACTTAACGGATCAAAGAATTTAAATTATAGGTTGATCATATGTAGCAATGCTCAACTAGGGTGGGTCTAGCGAGGGCCTGTAGATGGTGGCCAGGCGTCTGTCGCATGCATAGTTAGTGTTGAGGTCGAACAGATGTTGACAGATAAGGTAGCTCGGGTGTACGAGGTTAAACTTGAGGACGATGGTCCAGTAAATAGGGACGATTATTCCGTCGATGATTCAGAAACACTGTGAATGGATGAAACATCTACAACCCTTCTGGATGATCACTACAAACTGGCATTCGAATACGGACGTTCTTCTTAATAACCGTGTTATGGGAGGAAATTGCTTGTCATCGAATAAAAGACTAATAAACGACCTCCAACTCCTGAACAGGTACTCTGGCGTAGTGGAGTTACAGACCATTGAAAGTCACACAGGGATGGTGAATCCGAAAACTCACTACTCAAAGGGTGGTACCTGCTTCACTAACGTTTTCTCAACCTTAACCAGCCTGGTAAGGTGTGTGTGGTATTCGACTGCGCCGCAGTCGTTCGAAGTGTATCTTTTAGCGACCATCTACAAGGGCCGGACTTGACCAAGAAACCGACCGGAGTTCTCCATTTACCTAAAGCACCGTGTAGTGGTCAGCTGTTATAAAAGACGTGTCCTTACACATGTTTGGCCTGACGCCTCTCCAGATAGAACTCGGAAGATCGGTCCAAACCATCGGACACTTATGCATTGAACGTGTATCCGCTTGATGTTACATCCCCCTTTTTATGCAATTTATGAGCCATGAAAACAGCCTCTGAAGATGAGAGTGGCTTTCGGTCTAATACGGTAACTACGGTGAGGGAGGACTTCTACATGGATGATTGTTTGATATCTTTCAGGAAAGTAAAACAAGCCAAGATTGTGATAAGAGAATTGTGGTGTGTACTTTCCTTTCTTGGGTTTCAGCTTACTAAGCGTCCACCTACACAGGGAAATTTGAGCTACATTTTCTCTGGCAGTTCTGTCGGAATTATCCAAGTTAGACCTCAAGGCGGCTGTTTGCCAGAGGACACTAGGTGTACCGTTGGGAATCAAGTAAGATTTTTTACGTTTGCCATGTAATAACAAGTGGAATCTTAAACAAAAGAAAGGGTGCTGGCATGCGTCGCGTAATTGTACTACTCGATGGGTTTTGTTGTGCCTGCTGGAGGATTGCTTCAAGAACTGTGTTATGAAAGTACTGATTAGTACGCTGTTATAGGGGAGTGTAGCGTACGGACGAAATCAAATCATCGAACAGGTTTAAGGTTACTCGATATATCACATCATCACACTTTCATAAGTGTGAAGTTAAGCTTCACTTCTTCTAGTGCATCTGAAATTGGCTGTGGTACCGCAGGTTACCTGAATTTACTGTCTGCTATCAGTGCTTACCGTCGCTGCTTTAGTATCAGGAAGTCTAAATTAACTGCTACTAAACCCACCACCATACCAAAGTTAGGAGTGATCGCAGCATTGATGTCGGTAAAACTTGTGCGCCATATGCTACCGACAAAATAAGAATGTAAACTCGTAGAACCAACCACTGTATTACAATACATCATAAATATTTCAAGGCGTTTCATCACATTGGTCGGTAAATCTGTTTGGTGTATTCGCGATTACCCCATTGACTTGCAACGGCGCCATTTGTCTACATTACTTAACCCTCTCGATGTGACATCTAGAGGGAAGGGAAGTGTACCAATTCAGTTGGTATGGATACTTTGCCCAGTGGTCCCAAGTTTTTGGGCGGCAGTGAGTAGAGTTGGCCTTTGCACAGGGTAACCACTTTGTCACCGACTTATTAAAATACGAGCAGCACGAGCGAGAGGATCACACGATAACCGCTCACATTCTGGTGGTCATTCGGAGAGAATATATGATATCTAAGTGTGCTTCAAGGATTAGATTCGTGATTTAAGAGTGTTTGGGTTGTCGCATGCGATCGGATAAGCCTGTTTCTTAAAGGATGTTTCCTGTATCCGAGTCACGGGTAAAGGCAGTCTTATACGCCCTTGAGTTCGTTGGAGTGAACTGCTATAGTCCCACAGTTGTCCGAGAAGGAGGTGTTATAGCAAAAGGTTCGGGCGTCTGTTCAGCTGTCCGAAAGCACGCAGTCCCCATTGAAGTGGCTTATTTTCTAACCAACGATTCTTTCGCTATGGCTGTTTTGAGACTTATTAAGAGAGATTTATAGTGACGACGATACGAAGTTCGTGGATGCTGGATCCGAATTACGAAAAGCATCCGTAAGTTGGAAAGGAGACAATTTTAGATACTCCGTTGGAACATAAGGAGGACTGGCATTTTAACCCGCCTTCAAGCGGCTGTAAACGGGGTGTTTTTGAAACGCATGATTCATTCCCTGGGACGAATATTGAGCGCGGTTGCTGGGTTGCAGGAATGGCTGATGGGACATTACTGACTTACTTAGTTGATGTAGAAAGAATTTTTAATAACCGTCCACTCACATCAATCTGTGATGAACCAGTAAGCTTGAAGGCATCAAGTCCATCCGATGTCATTTCACTGTGCACAAATGACAGATGCGTGATTGACGAGAGCACATTACGACACAGGTATTGCAAGCCTGACGTCAGTCAAAGAATTTACTAGATTTATTATGGAGAACGTGGTTGTATGAGCATGTTTCCACTTCGCAGTCTCGTCACCAATGAAATAAACCCCAGCGCGATCTTATAGTTTAGCTATTGTGTGACTGCATTTCTTGTAGTAGCTGGCGCAAAAGGAATAATCACCGATGACCATGTCCGGAAGTTTATATTAGGCATGCAAGACGAAAACATTGCTAGGAACATAGGAAATACCTGTCTTCGAGAGAAAGAGAGAGAGACATGACAAGCAGAAGGGTGTGGCGAACATCACACCACCTATGCAGACAAGTGGGTTTGAGAGCCATTCTGGTTTCTGGGGTCCGGTATTGATTTACTGCAGATTGTTGACTTGCCGAATTCTGATTATTTGAGTTCAAGTTGTAACAGTTCTGAAACTCTGTTCATATTTTACAATTTCATTTGTTGTCTGTTTCTTCTGGTTTCTATCTCAGCCCATCCTTTTCAACTGTTGTACCTGACTGACCGAGACGAACGACTTCCTTTGTGTTATGCAACTGACGTTAGTTCATCCATAATACTATTTAGTTAAAACAGAGAGTAGATCCATGTCGCGAGATGTTATTATTTCAACTTACTGTCGTCAGTCGCTAACGTAAAACCAGCAAATTTCATACGAAATGGGCATAGCAACAACACTTGAACGATCCAGCTACATAGTTTTGGCCTTTCTCGGGCTAATAGTGCAATCAGTTCAATCGCATGGACATCGATTGCGTCGGCGATTTCCTTGCACAAAAAACTGGGCAATACTGCCTGCTTAGTGGTGCTGCTAACGTACTGAAGAAACGCTGTAAAATACCTTATTTGCTTTACTGTGTTTTACAGCTGCACGTTGTTTATAGCAAAGTACTGTCACCATTGCGAGTGGCGTTATCTTACGCAACCTATTTTATACTTTCCTTAATAGAAGCTGTATAATTTAAGTTGTGTAGCCGTCGTCTCGCTCTCTCACGCGGCCCATCTCATGACAAGCCCAAGTCTTAGTGACGCCCACTGTCCTGACCTGCACATGAACGCCCACACATCCATCGGCCAGAAAAACCTCTTCCACATCCGAACGCACACGGTCACCATCTGCACACTCAACCAGCTGGAACGCTCCAACTGGATGCGATTCAGTGCGGTCAATGCATAGGCACGCATGACGCGGTTGGACCCGGATGTGAACAGGACAGGGCACGGTCCAGATGAGCGCCATTACATTAAGCTTGTACACCGATCCCAACAATAAAGATCCAAACCATCTTAACCTTTTCGTTGACTATCATTGAGATATCGTTATTTGTTAGTGGGTACTCAAGCTATCACGGTTAAGAGTTCCACTACAGTTACACTGGAAGTAGTTACGGGTCATTCCGCCGGCGTTTACTAATCGATGTTTGCTGTCAACAGTGTTGTCGGCGGTAAGGTAGATTGGTGGTTCATTGGATGGAACCCCCCGGCGTTAATGGTTTAGCTTCCAATGTCTAATGTGTATGCTAAGTTTCAATGACTATATTACCCAAAATAAGGACGAACAACTCTGGACAAAACGGTGACGTTAACGATGGATTTTGAAACAAACAGTTTACGCGTTTGTATTGACCGAGTACACGCGATCGTTCCTCGTCACGAGTTTTAGCATAAGATTGCGCCGTTAGAATCAACGCAACTTTTGGCTACTAAGTAGCGTCAGACATGAACATGCTTGCTTTAAGTATATCTTTCAGGTGCGCCACGTCAAACTTATAATTCGTCGTCTGATCAACATATGCCTACGATGCACTTGCACTGTCTTAATTAACTGTTAGCGGACGGTGAAAGAATATTGAACGTTATTTTACGATCATGTTCGCACCGTACTAAACCTTTAGTTCATTTGCTTTCTTTAGATTTCGTAGTAGTTTCAGAATTCCTTACAAAATATTGACTTCGAGAAGAAGAAATGTAGCGTGGCCCGTCTATTCCTCCTTCTGTCCCTATTTACTATTAACACTAACTAACATCTAGTTTGTTTGCCACAAGGTCAAAAATACGTTGCGTATTGTATTGGAATAACGTAATCCCTCATGTATGATCGAACGTGCGCTAATCTTTGTTTCGGTCTGTTATTTTTAAACACATACTCCATCTTTCTTAGGCTTTAGTAATTATTACCATTTAAAACAGCTAATAATGAAATTATCAGTAGATTAAAAAAACTTAAACCAGGGTCATAATGAGACTGTGTATTCGTATGCCCTGTTTAAAGCCCGAAAAGAAAACCCATGAAGATGCGATTTTAATATATATCTTGTTATACAATAATTGGACTTCATGTGATTTTTCAGGTAACGCCATCAGACAACTCAAAGTATGATCACCTGCAAATAAAAAAAATTAAGCAAAACGTTATTAGTCAAGACCCGAGATTTCAAAAATGGCATATATCTGAGCTTCATCCTTCCAGAATTATTTGCGTTACGTTACGCTTGATTACAAAAAGTGGTTTATGATCAAAATGGGTAAAAAAAAAAGCAAGTTCTGGTTACTCATATTCACGAAACGGACATTTGGACATAAAGGGCACCAAATGCATAGAACAAAACAGGGTCCTACAAAAAACATCGTTTATGTTACGTAAACACACACATAACCCAAGAACTTTGTTAACCACATGCATCAAAGCCGCACAGACTACAAGAAACATCCATTCCGGATTAGCCTGTCACATTGATTGAAGCCGAAGAACGTTTGCACATAATAATCACAGCCGACTTGCGCTACACCACTTGTGGCTCCACTCACACACCACGTATCCAGTGCAAAGCCGAGGGAATGAGACCAAGAGGCATGTGAGTGGAAATCTTTGCGGTCCAGCTGGTCAATGC
>JTDE01004991.1:24630-36012 GCA_014338405.1 Paragonimus skrjabini miyazakii
CCATGACACCCAAGAGATGACCGGTAATTTTGAAGAACGATATATAATGCATGCGTATTCAATGGTTAGCAAGCGTCGCATGTTCGCGGCGAAGATATCATCAGGCTTACTGCGTTTGACCACCGTTGTCCACGCCAATCGATTCACATAACTTGAAGGTGATAGCATGAGCAATGCGACAATCCACCAGTGCTTGTTTTTGAAGATTGAATACATAACCATTTGGTCAGTTAACACAACGACACAGGCTACCATAGTTAAGTCACATATCCCATACACCAACCAAGTGTTTGCAGCGCGTGAACATTAGTTATCGCGACCGTCAGTGGTTTGATGAGGCCATTGGATAGCCAAACAAGTAGGAAAACCTTGACTACCTCCTTTGAGCAAAGTGGATAGGTGTCACCTGTTCGATTGTGAATCTTGTGATCACTAAATTCTCTGGTAAGAAACGTTATCCGAGATAGCAACGTGCCGCAGTCACTGGCCTGTTTGCATCCACACCGTTCCCGATTCTTCTATCCAGCATTGTTTCATCTCTTTTCCCCTCTTTTGGTGTTTTTCTTCTCCCATATCTCATCACTGTTCGGGCGAATGGTGACTCAGACAACGGTACCGTCCGGTCACGCTCATGGCCGTTATGAACGAATGGTTCATGTACCTTGGTACTGACTGATTCTGTTTAGACATAGGACTTCAAGTTGGCTCCCCCTCTGCTTGGTCTCCGAACTGTAACTTTCTCTGATGGTTTTCTGGTATACAGTTGTCAGTGTCACTGATGATGAGACGAAACCCATGTCCCATGTTTCACCCTCTGTTCGACCACATTTATTTGACGTCAATCCGATCAGGAATAAATTTGGTCATGTGATGTCCCACGGGAGTCAGCCTATTTAAGGGGCAGTCATGGAATAACTGGTGTTACACAGCTGTTCAGAAATACAGCGTCAACTCAGACATTGGATCGAGGATTTCATCGAATCGGCCAAGACCGAGAAATATAATTCAGCCGTTTGCGATGGTCGTTCGGACAGTCGGTAGTTTTACTCTCGAGTTTAGTGTTTTGACAGAATACAATGTCCGAATGGGTGGTCATATAGTCAAACAACAATATCTACTGACGCACGTCAGACTATAGTGCGAGCGGATGTTCGCAATCATGCTGGTGCCGTCATTGATTTGAAACGACAAAGTATGATGTGGTTCCACTAGTGAGAAGGCGCAAACCGCAGCCTGGACAAATTGAATCGAATGCACCCACAGCGATAGCAACCTGTGACAACCGGTTGTTGGATGACGTAATCCGCAAATTCCGAGGATCGTTCATTGCGAATCAGGATCCGTACGGCTAATGCAACTGGATTGCATATGAAATTCCCATCGAGCCAAAATGATTTCAATCATTCGGTCCCAGCAGAATTCCACTACACCTGCAGCCTGAATTTGAACGACGAGTGAAGGACATGGTCAAAGAAGAAGTCATCGAGGAGGTGGATAGCCCGTTCAGTTCTCTCGTCTTGTTGGTGAGGAAGCCAGATGGGAAGTTTCCATTATGTGTCGACTTCAATCCGATCAATGGGATTACAGTTAATCAAGTCGTAGCCGTACCAACTGTGAGAAGTGTTTTGACAAGCTACAGAACGCCAGGATATTCACAGTATTAGACTTGCGGTTCGGATATTGGCAGGTTTGAATCAAGCAATCGGACTGAGATGAAACAGCTTTTGCTGTAGGAGAACGACAGTATCGTTTCGAACGTCTGCCGTTTGGACTGTCGAGCGTTTAGTTTACGTTCAGAAGACTGATGCTCATGGTGCTGGACAGATTGCACAACACTTTTGTCCATGGAGACGATATCGCCATCTACGGTATCAGCAGGGCAGAGCATTCGATGCATGCTTCAGCCGTATGGCAGAGGTTTGAACAAACCGGCCTATACGTCAGTAATCCGAAGTAGCAGCTGGCGAGACAAATAATGGTATTACTCGGTTACAAGGTCAGTCAAGGAGAGGTCCAACCACTGCCTGAGAAAAAATGACAATCGAAGCTAGTCGGGTGCCAACATCGAGGATGCCGTTGCAACAGTCTCTTGGTCGCGTTGGGTTCTACAGCCGCCTCATCAGAAACTTCGATGACCTCGCAGACCTATTATGCGAAATTCTGAAGAAAAGTTGCCAGCTTCACTGGTCAGAAGGAACCAATCAAGTGTTTGTGAAAATCCGACAATTGATGAGGAAGAAAACTGACCTTGAAATTACCAGCGACTGGATAGAGCTTTGTTGTCGCAACGGATTCGAGTAAGGTAGGTATCGGAGCCTAACTGAAGCAGGAAGGTGGTGTTGTGAACTTTTTCAGTTGAGTACTAACTACTACCGAACGGAACTATTCAGCGACAGAGAATGAGTTTTTGGCAATAGTGAGGGCTTTGGAAAAATGGAGGTCATAGTTGCTTGACCGACGTTTTCATGTGGTGATTCACCACAAACCCTTGAAATGAATTAACTCAACGAAGGAAAGCTGGCTCGTTGGGAGTTACGACTGTAGGAGTACGATTTATAAAATCGTCTTGTAGCTGGAAAAGAGAACTGTGTTCTTGATTTGCCTTCACGAATCCAACACACGGATGAGGTTCACAAGGGCGTCGTCGGAGTTGGCAGTATTGATCTGGAGAACGATCCTGGAAAACCACAAGCAGCACAGAGGATGGATACGGCGATCCGGGAGGTGATTGGCCAGTTTCTATTAAGAGAACAACCACCAAAAGATGAGGGAAATCCAAAATTAAAAGCGTTCAGAATGCAATGGTCAGACTTGCGATTGAGTAGTGCCGAAATTTTAATACGCCAGCAACGGGAGGGAATGACTGTGCCGGTTATACTGGTGGAGTGGAGAGCGACATTTGTGGAGGAATGTCGTCAACAGGCTCATACGGGTTGTCATCGACCTTATGAGATTGTTGAAGCAGAGAGCTTACTGGCCGAAAATGCAGGATGTTAAAAACTGTATATGAACCTGCCAGCAATGACAGCTGCTGAGGGAAACTAACCGGTCAAATCATTGTCACACCCAACTTATCACGGTCAGTGAAACTGAGGAGTTATGGTCCGTGAACGTGATGGGCTCTGTTCCAGTAACCACTTCGGGAAACCATTACTTCGTAGTCATGACGGAACAATTCACAAGATGGATCTTACCAGCCGCATCGTGATACGTCATGGAATACCGCGAAACAAATTGGTTAATCAAGGCTCATGCTTCGAAAGCAAGGAGTTTCAGAATTGTCTGGAACGTTTGGGAATCAAAAAGTTCGCGCAACGCCACACCACTCTCACTCAAACGGGTTGACGGAAAAGAACAGTCGCATAGTCGAAGAGTGGTTGACAGTGAAAGGAGGAAGCTGGAAGGAAACGATGGTAATGTTCTGTTAGCCCACCGTTCTCCGCCACAAGGAACGAAGAAGTCGTCGTTCAAACTAATGAATAGACTCATACCGCGCCTCTCTGTCGCTCAAGAATTTGGTTTATGGGGAGACTGACGGATGAGCGTGCGCAAATTAGCAGAAGCTCAGAGATTGACCAACCAAAACTTGACAAACGCACAAGTTTCCAAGGCGCAGTCAACTGCAAGGTTATCGGGTCGAGGTGCGATGTTTGAGTTTCGTTCGGAGGTTTAGTACAGAGTGCTATGGAGTGCAGGCGCTACTAGACCCGGATCTAGGAAGTTTCTGGCAAGGTGCAGAGGACCGTATGTAGTAATGGAACATCGCGGTCTAGTGTATTTGATTAAGGATGAGAGAAATGGACATCGAGTTCACGGATGCCACCTTTGTAAATGGCATGACACTCCGATCAGAATAGAATACACACCAAGATTATCAACGTCACCGAGGTTGGTACGTAGATCGTTGAGAGGACGGAGAGAGCCGGAACGACCTTTGTTGCAGCTAGAACTATGTTTGTGAGGGAGGAGCGTATTGAGGACGTGCGGTCGCACTACACTACTCGCGCTAAGATTCAGTAGTCAGGCAAGATCATGTATTTGGATACCGAAGTAACGGTATTGGGGACTGTTGGAGCAGTGACGTCCTTGGGTAGATGTTATATGTAGGTTAGTGTGTTTGTTTGTTGTGGCGTCGAGTCGTTTCCACTGTGTTGATTTTACGAATAACCAATGCTTACGCCCTCCATATTCTTGACTCACAGCACTACGATTTTTGTTGCGGCTTGAGTACATGCTCTAGCACATTTATGTCTTAAGACCAACAACCGTACGGTATAAACCCTAAAATGATTTCAAAAAGATTGCTTACGAATTCGAGGAATCGTTCGGTTTAACATTTATTCCTATTTTGGCGATAAAATGAGAAAGTCAATTTGGATGATAGCCGACATAATCTACCAATAGATTGTACTGTGTATGATATTTTTGAGACTTCCGTCACACTTGTGATTGGTAAGGCCCAGCTATCTTGAAAATGAGGCACTGCAACCAGAGCTACAAACACAAACCAAGAAGATCAGTAGATTAAATTGAATCAATTTGTAGGTTATCTTCCCTATGAACGGGAAACTTATGTTCGTAATCGTTCTGATGTATTTTCGAATTTTGAGTGTTATTGCTGAGTTCCTCTTTTTAAACTAAAAGATGGAAATATTGCTCAGTATACGTGGGTATTTCGTTTGAACGCTCCGTTGGCAACTGTGTGGACTTGTCTTTATCTTCAGCGCTATAGCCTATCCTTGGTGTACGTGCCATGAATGTCTTACTGGCAACTTGTTGGATTGTAGACTACTGAGGTCTGGCAAATCGAAGTTTTCGATGTCAAAAAAGAGTC
The DNA here is from genome assembly GCA_014338405.1 of Paragonimus skrjabini miyazakii. Taxonomy (NCBI): domain Eukaryota; kingdom Metazoa; phylum Platyhelminthes; class Trematoda; order Plagiorchiida; family Troglotrematidae; genus Paragonimus; species Paragonimus skrjabini miyazakii. The sequence continues at coordinate 29,465 of JTDE01004991.1, forward strand.
ATTTCGAACTATTCCGTCAGAATATACATTTGGATACGACTAGTAGCAAGATAGTGATCTATAGATACAAACTGCGTACTTACTACGCTGTGGGAAGAAACCAATATTATGCAAAGTAGTTGAGTTTCAGGATCAACCTCAACCAATCAGTATGCGACCAAAGAACACCGATCAGCTATCACTAAAACTATGACGTTTCTCTATCTCCTAGAGCACAGCATCGGCCACATAGTGATATCGGTAGACTGGCTTGGAAAAGCGCTGAATACCTCCGGCTGCCTCCTGCATCGAAACAAACAACCTTCGATTCGTCCGCATTCTCTGTTGGTGAGTTTTGTTGAATGGATCATCCAATGCGAGATTGAACGTGATCTGAATTTTAACGCATAATACGGTCGTCGGCTAAATGCAGGCCTGACCGGTTAACAGTCGAGGTACTGACTACCACAGGACGCCAGCATGCCTGGTGATGTAACGTAGTGTAACCTTGTTCGAAACCTTTTCTTCCCGTCATCTAGTTATATACACATTTCTCCCTGGTTCGATTTTATGTCAAAACAAGTGGACTGAGGAAACGTACACATATCTGTGTTCTCATCTATCAAAAGTCAGCTCTGTCGGCCCAGTCTGGGTTATCCGGCAGGCAGCTAAAACCTCGTCCAACTTCGTTTGTACTATTCCTGATTGCTGCGTATAAAAACTCTGTTTGACAGTTTGAACTACACTTTTAGCCAAACCGTCCGATGTGGGTGGTACGGCGCAGATTTCACGTGCTGTACGCTGTCTTTCGCAATAATTTTTGAAATTTCTTGCTAATGAACAGAGCTTCGATGTCGACACGAATTGTTTCGGTTAGTTCGAAAGTAAGGCGCATTTCGGTGATCATGTGCTTCATATCGGCGTTGAGACTCGAATGATTTCACCTTTGTTACGACCCCACCTGATAGAGAAAAGACAAGAACAACGCAAAGACCGCGAGCAGTATCTCTATCACGAACGAACGCAACGATATCGCAAAGCGGTACGAAAATCATAGCTCAAATATCGGAACGCAACTCTCGCAACTTAGAACCTCCCTCCCAACAAGTAAGGAAAAAGATGGCCTTCAAACGAGCTTTATTTGCTGCTCAGCCCGAAGGCAAATTTGCGATTTTCAGCAACTGTATTTATAGGTTTGGGTCGGCCCTGGGCCCAGGTCGCCGAATGGACCAATCAGAAGAGAGCGTAGCTTCCTGGACGTTCCAGAATTCTGGCGACCTTTCTAGTTCCCAGGAAATGAAGAAATCCATTTCCTTTGCAAATAATGCGAATTTTTGGGAAAAAGTGCCTTTTCCCAACACTTACCTTACATATGAACACAGTGAGAAAAAGATAATGGAAGCATGTGATAGAAAACGGTGGTGGTGTGACATTATTAGAAGTGAACGAAGCACAGCCTTGTTTCCAAATTCCACCATGGCAACAGTTGGCTGAAATTAATAATCTAACATGTGCACTCCATTTTTATCAAACAATATCCAGGATCATAATTTAAAAAAAAAAAACAGAATTAGCAGAAAATCGTCCTTCATTATAATCATCATCATAACAACCATGAGCCTGACCAAAAGGTACTGTGGTCTGGGCCGCCGCTCGCCTCAACAGTGACGTGGAATATCCTAGAAGAAAACGTTACTAGGAAGGTTTACAGTTATTAAAACAAAACTAAGCGGAGGAACAAGAATTGGTATGGATACAGGTACGCCATTGACTGCGACATATTGCCATCTCGGATAGGGTCTCCAACCAGCGGTTTGAGTGATCACGAGGACCCCATCTAGAAAGGCGACACCTACCCACTCTGCTCAATGGAGCAGTCAAGGTCTTCATATTTTGTGACCACGTTGTTGCTTGACCACCACGTGGTTTGACCCAACTGTTGGTGGCCTCAGCATATGAAGTTCGGTACGGTGAACGAGTAGATGACATACGGAGTACGTGACCCAACCATCGTAAGCTGTGTACCGTGATTAATTGACCAATTGATCGCGCATCCTGAGCGTTCCGGAATACGCGCCGGCGAACGGCCACATTACTCACGCGATCAGTCCACTTAATATGGGCCAACTGGCGGAGACAACGATGGTCAAACACAGCACGTCTGTTGACTTCTTCCTTGCGAACAGGCCACGTTTCCGAACCAAAATGGAACGTACACAAGCATTGCATACTCTCCCTTTCAGCGACAACCGAACGTCTTTTCGACGCCACATATGACACAGTTTGCCAAAGGCGGCTCGTGCCTTTGCTATTCTCGCTGATATCCCATCGACAATATTACAGGCTAATGAGATAGTGCTACCAAAGTATGTGAAACTGTCCACAGTCTCAAGCGGATTATCTGCAATGAAGAAAGTAGGGGTGTAAATGCCCCAGTCTTGAAGCAGCACTTTGCACTTAGAAAGTGCGAAGCGCATTCCATACAAACCAACCCGGTCAATCGCCTTGTTCAGCATAGTCTGCTTGTTTTCGGCAGAGTGGCTAAGTAAGACAGTGTCGTCCGCATACTCCAGATCGGTCAATCTAGCGCTAGGAAGTAGCTCAACGCCAAGCCCACTGGATTCGCGAAGTGCACCCTACAGAACGTCGTCCATGACAAAATTAAACAGCAGCGTAAGCACTGCTCTGTTCTGGAAGCCATTGCAATTCCCATCCCAACTTATCCACGAGATTCCCTTTCAGCATCGTTACAGACATTGAGGAGAATTCAAATGAATAGCTGTGCTGGAATCGTAGATTAGCGTCTCAAAAATGTAGTACATATCAGGGTCCAGGCCTAAAGTTGTACCAGCCGAAACAACTGCCTGATTTACGTGTCAGTTGATATGAACATGAAGAGCGTCAATGTTGGTCAGTTAGCTCGATTTTATTGCCCCAGTGCACAGGGTAGATGGAATTGAAAGGTACAATAAATTGGGAAATTGGAAATGCCCAACTAATATCACAGTTATCTATGCCCTGGGAGGGGGCCTCCCTGGGAGACTTCACCCGTTGAGTGACTTGGAGAGATCTCATCCGACGCACATAAATCAGCAGCTCGACTCAGTGATCGACTGTGGTAGTCATTGTTTGAGGGCACTTTTCCTAATCCGCTTGTGTCTTAATTAGAAGGCAGCATAGCTGCAATTATAAAAAGTCATGCTGCATATTTACAGCGTCGTGCCTCTATGTACACATCCCCATGCCGTCACCAATATCGGATATAACCCTATAAATGTAAATGGCTTGCATCTTATCTGTACGTTTATGTTTATCTAATAGTTCTCCATCTGATAAAGCCAAAATACTAGTCGTTGTGGTCAATGAAAATAATGAAATAACGGCCCTCGAATGTGACCCTATACACAGCTAAAAGTTTACGACCGTAAGTACCGTATCGCGTTTCAGTATCGCTGAGGCATTGAGAGGAGAATGCAGTTAGCTGCCATGCCTCTAGAATTACTTGCTGCAATACCGGCCTATGGCTGTATCTGGTGCATCCACGGCGACGCTGATCGGTGCCTCCGGCTGCTGATGGTGCAACATGACTGCCTAGGCAAGTGTATCCATTATGGTAACGAAGACCATAGTGGCTTCGAGGGTTAAGTGCAATGTACGTTTATTGCCCCGAAGTAACTTAGCCAGAGGTTACATAAGCTTGGCGTCGTTGAGGATAAATGGGCAAAGGTTATTCACAAGTCCAGTAAGGCGGCGGGGCCTGGGAACGGCGTCGGAAAGCGGGCACATTCAGGTAACCTCGACCTTAAAACCGGGCGCTTTAGTCCGTTCTGCTGTGAGGCCTAAACAATTCAACGAGTCTTGACGGAGTTCGGACTTAGCTCCGTTGACAGTAAGACCGCATGACGCCAGACGTTTAATCAACGTCCGCAGGTAGATAATATGCTCTTCCGGGGAACAGCTAGCTACGAGGATGTCACCTATGTATGCATAAACGAAGTATAATCCCCGGGTGACTTCATTAATCAGACGTCGGCACGCCTGTGTAGCGTTACGAAGACCAAAAGGCATTCGCAAAAATTTGAGTAGACCAACTGGAGTGGTAATACCTGTTTTGGGTATATCCTTCTGTACTACCGGTATGTGATAGTAGGCCCGGACGAGGTCGATTTCGCTAAAGATTGTTTTACCTGCAAGATTGGTAGTTAGATCGCGGATGTGTAGCACAGGACAACTTTCTGGAGTAGTGGCACTGTCCAATCCACGATAGTCTCCGCAGGGGTGCCAGTCGCCTTCCATCTTCTTTGGCACCATGTGCAGAGGAGATGCCCATGAGCTGTCGGAAGAGCGAATTATACCCATATCCAGCATGTGTAGAAATTCGGCACGAACAATGCACGATTTGCCTGGTGCCAGTTTTCGTGGTCCCTGAAAAACTGGTGGGCCTTTCGTTTTGGTGTGACATCACGTTTACAACGATGGCAGGTAGCTCGTTCGATGGACGGGTCAATTCTGTGAATTCACGCAGCACTGCTCGGTATCTATCAGCACCAGTTGGTTAAACTAACAGCAGGCCGAGGACAGACTTCGAGAAATTGGGGCCTACATTGGATATACTCGTTAGAGGATCTAGGAACCTGTGATGACCTGCGTCGACAACTAAGCCAAAATGCTTCAGGAAGTCCATGCCTAAGATGGCATATGGTGCGTCTGCAATAATGAACACCCAGCGGAAAGCACGACGATTACCCACATCCAGCGTAAGGGAACGTGTGCCAAAAGCGTGTATTAGGGTTCCATTTGGCGGCCTAAAGCTTGAACGGTGTCGAACGAGGCATATTCTCCTTTCTAGGCGGTAGGATATTGACTTTAGCGCCGATGTCGACTAGAAAAGGCAACCTAGAATTCCTATCAAGTATTAAAATATAGGCGACCAGGAGTAGGGTGCCAACAACAGTTGTCACCGTTAATTACTAACACTTGCATTTCCCGAGGCAGTTTAGATGGTGCACGGTTTAATGCACTTCCGTGCCTTGGTCCCGAATCTGTGATGATACCAACAGTATCCCATTCTTGAACGCAACCTAGAACGGCTACGTCCTCTGGAAACGGGGCGGGATCGAGGAGCTTTGAGAGTTTGAAGTTCCAGACTAAGTTCCCTTACTTGTTGTGCTAAATCGGTGGTTATGCTTCTTGTATATGCTTCCATCTGATGCACTTTACTGGGGAGGTGCTCTATGCATGAGTCGGCGGGTCTTACTAACTCATCCAAGAAACTCGACGATGTGAATAGAGAAATAATTGTCTACACGAAGTTGGGCAATCTCTGCATCCAAATGTGGCGCTTGAGTTTGTCATTGATCCTGTGGTTTTGCCCCCACCTGTCTCAACTAATGAAGCAACTGAGATGGAACAAGATCCTCTAGCTGCAGATCGTCGAAGACCTTCTTAAGTCGTTTTTCTTCTGATACGACTACATGCTCTAAGAATGCGCTGTTCTGTGTTTCATAAGGGTTGGTTTCAGGTGGTTTAACCACTAAATCTCTGACATATGCACGAGTGACATCGGCAACGCGGTAGACAAGTATGTTAACTTGGAAGTTTGGCTAATGATACGCGTCAACTGGAATTGCAGTTCACGTTGCCATAGCCAATACTCTGGGTCATCCGAGACATGATGAGGGATACGTAAACTCATGGTGTTTGCACTCGTATCTACCTCGCTGAGCTCCGACTTGGGGACTGAGATATTTGACTGCTTTGTCAAAATGTGCACAGGGGATTTTCAACAAATGTAAGTAAATAAAGAATAGTAGAACTAGAGCAGGAAATTTATTGCTATGTATGAATCTATATAAATACACAAATGAGGAAAAAAACTGAACCTGAAGTGTATACCAAACTGCAATAAATACCAGTAAGCAGTAAACATAATTTATGGAACGGACTCACCAATGTCGTGATGCTAGTTCCTAGGTTCGTACGCCCAAAGTTTCCCCAACTTTATGCTAACGCGAATCAGAATTCGTAATGAGAAAACGGCGAGTATGAAAACCAACTTTGTTTATTTATTTACTTACCGTTCACAAGCGAACTTTAACGCAACAAATAAAGGCGCTAGGGAGTTGGACGTGAGAGAACCTCAAGCAAAACCGCACGGCAGCCGCCAGAGAAGATGAATGCCAACGGAACTCCAGCAGAGTGTCGGAATTCAAACAAGCGTCAAACTGGTTGAGCGGCGTTCGCAACGGCAATAGTCAAAACGTTGCTATCCCAGTGTATGTAGTCTACAGTAGTGAAGATGGTGTGGATGGTGTGGATTATACAGCCACAAGTAAAACTGCGATACTTACGTCAACACGCTAATTCTGATGACAGTGGTTTGTAGAAAATTTACATCCACAAGGTAATTTGAACAAGTACAGTGGTACTGGTAAGGCAACTCTGATATCGCAGGGAGTTTAGGATTTTGGGGACGTCGAGGGTGATCTCACAACAAAATAAATGCACCTGAACTCGTGCAGTTATCCAATTCCATCTCACTCACTTACGCAGGTGACTGCAAACTTCAA